>JACCGJ010025436.1:0-11346 GCA_013407085.1 Atriophallophorus winterbourni | reverse complement strand
CTACTTTTTTTATCTACGATAATTCATTTTCATGTTGAAAAAAAGGACACGGATCAAATATTCTTAGCAATAATCCCAGTGAACCACACATGGATTCCCTAAGTTTGTTGTTGATACTCAGTGTATTCTTCTGTCGCATAAATATAATTATATATATTTATACATAATTTCACACACTTATAATAATTCACAACACTGAGATCAATTCTTATTCACCGTAAATGGCTCGGAGTATATACGCTACAAGACTTATAATCTGACCAGAAAAATGGAGTAATAGTTCAATACTGAAAACCACAATAAATGCCCATACTCAGCTCAACCCAAACCATATACACAAGGCGATTTAATTTTGTGCATATATATATTACCACTCTTTAGAAATTAGTTTCATAATAATCCATAAATCTTCAAATTCCGAACTATGATTAAATTGTAATGACGGGATACAATGTTTCGTGTGTATTCCGATCATGATGGCATGGACGATATATACCATAACAAAGTTAACGAACTCGCAGTTTTACCAAATGTGCGAGAGAATAGTTAGATTGAGCAGATTTTCGAATGCTACCGAGTAAACTGTTTTTACCGAACTTGAAGGATATACCCTTTGTCAACGTATGTCAAAAGAGCCCATTTTGATTTAGGCTTTATTGAATTAGGTAAAAATGTTCTCGATTTACAGTTCAGAGGATTGTGACGAGCATCATATATATTACATTTGGTAATGCATTCGACGAACATTCAACGACGATTTTTCATGCAACGAATGTACAGATCGATTTTGTAAAATACGAATTAGGCGTTAGAAGAGAAAAGACGAATCGATCGCGTTGGAACTTTCGCAATTATTAACACACCTCTAAAATTGAAAAAGCCAGTTTCTGTTGAAGCTTTATATCAATGTATTGTTGACAATTCGCTGATGACTTAAAAAGTTCGTCATTTAATTTGTGTCATCACAAAAAGACATCATGCATCAATTTTATTCCTGGTTGAGTACTGCGCATTACATGGTGGTTTTGCAATCGTTATCATGAAGAAATATATACCAGAAAACGGTGAAACATATATAATACCGTAGCGAAATTACAGTTCTATTGAGTTAAAATCTTGTGTAGCTATGACACAAAGCGAGTAATTCAAGGAATTACTCATCGGCATGCGAACATTGTTACATCAATATCCTAATTGAACGCCAATTAAAATGGTTAAGATATCCAGGACCCAGAACGGAAAATGTTTGGCGTGCAACAGTTTCTATAAATCTCTTTGAGGAAGCCTTATGCAGGTTAAATAGAGTTTTGAAATACGCAGTTACGCGAATACCATATGAAAGGGGTTATACGTTTTAGTCCATATTGATGCATCTGAAGGATAAAAGGCCTTTAATCTGTGAGATGAATTGCGTTTACAAATACAACTGCAATTGTTTCTTCAATAGTAGCTCAAGTGAACAGACAAAATCGATTTAGTGGGCGTTACGCTATTCAAATTATCATAAATAACTGATCTAGATCTAGCACTTGCTGAACACGTGCTGGACAAATTTCACAGCGTCGACTTTACTAAGGTAGGAGTGATAAGCCAGGTTATAAATTATACGTGAAATTTCATCCGTTAAAATAACAAGGGCTGATAGTTATGCAGTCAATAAGGTATATGGTGCTGATATCTGAACAACTTCTCGTCCGATCAGCTGGGGAAAAAGGTTAAGCTGCGTGATCCCTAGCGTGCGTACAGATCACGAGGTGTAGCTTATATTTTAGCAGATGTCATTTAGACATACAATGACTAATGTAATGATGGAAATTAGGGCATGTTTGTGTGGTGACGCGTCAGTTGATATCGATCGCTCTTGTTTATATTAGTTATCGCAGCGCTCACCATGTGTTGTGCAGTTCTTGAAAAGCTATGTCAAAAACACAACCCTCAGGTTAAAAGTTTCCTGATGTACTAAATCAGGATAGGTTATCCAGTAGTTCCCGTACTAATTTTAAAAAACCCAAATATGTGATAATGAAGGTTTTTCAAAAGCGAAATATCCTCCTGGAGATAGGATGTATTAGCTTCAACGTTTTATTTCAAGAACGGATTAATATATGTTTTATACATGAGACGAAACTAATCAGTGAATAAATCATGTGATGATTCGCTTCAACATAACAGACTATGCAGGAAATGGCTTTGTTTCTATAAAAAATTAAAAGTAGTTACAATGATATAATCAAAAATGAATGCCATGAATTTATGGCATAATGTATGCAACCGTTATGAAACTATTTTTTGATTGTTAAAGTAATTTTAAATGCAATAAATTCAGTTTTCGAAAACGACCCTGTTTCGTTACCTGAGTAGAGTGCAAATTATTATAAATTATTAAAAAAATATTCAAGAATGATTTTTGGGACGCAGATTATGGAAAAGCCTGATTGTGTAGTGCGAAATTTGTCATGTTAGGCTCGCGAGAATAACTCAGTGATGGTCTATGTTTAAAACAGGGCTGAATATGTTATCAAATAGTGAATACACTATTATTAATTCCTATTGTTCTTTCTTTTCGGCGACTTTGACATTGTCTGAAAGATCTCACTCGGTTCGTTTATTCGCTTATTAGAAATTCTCTCATATAATATATAATGAAATTATTTATAGACAAGAGCTCAAAAATAAAGAATGTTGACGAAAAGTAGTCATTCTATTAATAGGCAGACGCTTGTATGCAAACACAAACTAACTAATATATATCATCTAGTCATCTGCGTAGATTATTGTTGCCTACTAAATTCACTACAAATGATGCAGAACATAAAACTGTATATATTTGAGTATCTATGTTAATCTAAAAACCGAAATAAGTTAGCAAAATGTGCACTTATGTTTACGTCGCTTAACCGTCATCCGTTGTCCGACTTACCTAATAAGTACATGCAATTCTGTATTTAAGTTAAGTGGAAATAGCAACGGTCTTTTCATAAACTTTGTGGCTCGATTCTCTTTCTAAAATTCATTTGGGTAAATGTAGACGAAGCGATTAACTTCTTTGTATGAAATCAAGCATTTTCTTCACCAGTACGAGTTTTAAAGTAGGTGATTGGTGCATAGCTACAGTAAAAGTGTTTTGAGAAAAAGATCGTAATCTAAATCAACTTCTCGATATTCATTTTGTATTTCATCTGTAAAACACAGTGTCAACATTTTTTAAATTTTAGTGAGAACTGCTGAGCTTATTCTTAATTCATAGGTATAGCAAACTTAAATATATGATGCACGGTTTGCTACACAGGATGGCGAATCTGAACACATAGTGTTAATTGTATGTTGTAGGTGGAGCCTAGAAGTTGAGTTACTTAAAATTATAACGGTGGTAGACATGCGAATATTTAGTTGAGAAGTGAAACTATGTGATACATTCGAGGTTTCATTATAAACAGAGAGAAATGGACGTGAAATACAAAAAGACCCGAGCAATCTTTGTGGGTGAACAACAACTTCAGTTTTTGATGAATGACACGTATGCCTGATCTCAGTAAAGCTCTTGAAATTGCTGTCAGATCTGCATTATTTCGGTGTTTCGTCTGGAACCTCATAGCTTTGTAGTTTTATAAATTTAATATTATGTATAGCATGTTTAATTTTGGTCAGTACGTACATTATTATAAAGAAGCTCGAAGGATCCATAGTTCTTTTCACTCTCTATCCAAAGGGTAAGATTATATCCAAATTGACAGCTTTAGCAATCAGGCGAATATATATTAAATCGAACGGACCAAAATGAATAATTTTTTTGAACTCGCCGATCTATTTAAACAATGTCACACAATACGTGGATAAAGTACTTCCTAATTAGGCAGGTACGACCAGATAATTGTTAATTTTATATATACTTATTCTACTATCAAATAATTTTTGTCACTCCCGAATCTCATTCGATAACAGATGTGAATTTTTTAATAAGAAAGAAAGGAATGATTTACTAAAGCAAATTATGTTTGATTTTAGCCGCAACGTCCACAAATATAAAGCCAAAGATTAGAAATAATGAGTTACCTTCGAAAACGGATATTGAAGGTGAACTCATCTTTAACTTTCGAATGCCATTGTAATTTACAATCCAAATGAAAAAGATTGAAATTGATTGTTTTAGCTAGTTAAAATATTTGTTAATTGCATTTAATATTCTATTTTTATTACTGTATTGTAAAATGTATTATAACGTAGTATGAATTGCTAAACGTCCCTCAAATTGTACCCAACCTATCTATGCTATATAAATGATGATCTCGACCGAATAGTCTCCAACTGATGATTGCAAGTAATAGAAAACCGGCCTGGGTGTGCGGGCTTCGGAAGTGCAAGCAATTCGTTATAAAGCCCACGTAATAAATCTGTCGACATATTTTTGTAAACGGGGCACATTTTGATATAAATGTCAGCCATACCCCACATTAGCAATCATTTTCAAACTATTTTGCCTGTGGATCTCGATGGTATTATACTTTATACTTTATATATAATTTATTGATACTTTATATAATTGAACGAAAACGACAAGAAACCAGTAATACAGAATGCGTTTTTTTGAAATAAGAAGACATAAAAATTCTTATTTTTTTCAATCTCATTGATTAAACCCATCGGCGCGTGTGTATGTGAAAGTGCTGGAACATTATATACACGCATTTGTTTTTTTTCAAACCGTGGATGGCAATTTCAAGAATGTTTATCATTGATCGACTGTTTCAAATCATTCGCTTCCTGATTGTACTGACTTCACGAGACGAGTGAATATGAAACTAGATGTACCATGCCAAGCATGAATTTAATCTTTGTTTTTGCATGATAGATCGATGTGACATAAGGAGTTGACAATGAAATTAGCTTTTATCCCATTAGTTGAGAAGAATTTGCTGTTGACCGCGCACATTGGAGGCATTGTGTGAAACGTCATCTTCAAGCTTTGGTGGTAAGGATAATTCAAAGTAATTCAAAGTTTCAATGGTCCAAAAAGTAAATGCTTCACAGGAACCACAGATAAAATATAGGGAATTCATGAAAACAACACAAATGTTGTATACAGATGGATAGTCAGCACGTGTATTCAGGTGCAAGGTTGGGTTTGGTCAACTTATACTTGTCAAGTTCAGCCTTGAACATGTTCAGGCTTGTTGCGCAAATGATATTGTGGGGGCAGGGAGTTCCATAGAAAAACAGACTTCCACATCAAAGAAAAATGTTCGACAGTTTTATCTGAAATGTGCAATAATTAAACTTGTATCCATGACGATGTGCTACCACGTGCATCTTGCCGATAAAACAGGTGTTCAAATGGGTGATCCACTGTATGCAGAATGTTGAAAAGCAGGATCAAGTCACCCCTGAGACGACGGTACAAAAAGTCAAAGAGGTTTGATGTTGCAATCCGCTTCTCGTATGGCCTGTTTTATGAGCTAATGGTTTACCCGTTGCAGCAAAATCATATCCTTTTGTAACCATGGGGAACATGCTTGAACAGCATAATCCATTGTTCGTCTGATGAGAAACGACCAAATATCGTTCTAAGCAATGCTGAGATTTGGCGGGACTTTTTTTATACAACAGAACAGTGCCGTGAAGACTTGAGGTTGATGATAATCCACACGTTCAGGTCTTTCTCCTTAGTAACCCATGAAAGTTGCTGACATCCCAGAGAGTATGTGAATTCGAATGATTTACCGACGTTCAACATTTTACATTTTTGTTTTTTTAATGGTGAGCAGTTCCGCAAGGATCAATTATAAAGTGCTTCGAAATCTTCTTGGAGAATTCGGCAATCTTCTATTCCAGACTTTAACGTCATCCGCAAATAAAAGTATTTTTCTGCGTACGATTCCGGGTATATCATTCGCTACACGAGGAATAATATTGGCCCCAAGACTGAGCCATGATGTACTCCACTTGTAACGTTTTCTGGGCTAGATATTGCTCCATCAATTCTAAACCTTATAACTATAACTTTCATGTAATCCTTCATCAATGCCAATAGTCTGCCGCATACCCCAAGGTGCTCCAATTTTTGTAGCCGTATGCCGTAGTTACCACGATCAAAAGCTTTAGACATGTCCAAGTAACAAGCATGAATAGGGCATCCATCATCGACGGCTCGATTCCAATTATGGAGAATTATGAGAAGATTGATGAGATAGGAATGTATTGTCCTGAATCCGTGCTGTGCAATGGAAATAAGCTTACTTTGTTTCAAGTGTTTGATAAACTGGTCGGCCAAAAGTCGTTGGAGAACTTTAGAGACCACTAACAACAACGTGACTGGTCAGTAGTGAGACACATAAGACCCGTTTCCTCCTTTGTATATCTTAGTGATTAGTCCACATTTTCAGTCATTAGCAACCGTGCTACAACTCAAGGACGGGTTAAAAAGGTCAGAGAGTGGTGAGAATAGAGCATGGGCGCATCGCTTTGAGATGAATGGTGTTATTTCATCAGCACCCGGGAATGTTTTTGTATTTAACTTGCGTAGCTTGACCAGGACACTTTCGGTTCTGAAAACGATTCCGTGTATTGTATTCTGCGATATGAATGCAGCTATATCGTAGGATACGCGCTTCAGGGTAGAACACTGTAGAGTAAAATAGAGCAAGTTCGTTAGCGGTTTCGAGAGCTGTGGATGTAGTTCCAGTCGCAGTAAGTGAAGCAAAAACACCTGGCTTAACCCTGGCCTTCATGTTCACGATCTACAAAGAAAGCTTTTGATTCCACTCAATTTATCCATCAGATTCAATTGATACTTTTTTTATCCCCCTAAACAAGTTTAGTAATTTTGTTTCTCAAGAAACTGTAAGATTTCCAAGATTTAGGTGTTGAATGCAGTATGTGTCTTTTCCATGCACAGTTTCTTAAATTTATATATTTCCGTGTTCGACTCTGGATTACGAATTTGAATCCTTCTTTCAGTTGTTTTGAAACATATTCTGAGTAGAGTTCTATTTTTCGGTTGATTTTCTGAAGATACGATGACCAGCAATGTTGGACATCAGTGCTAATCGGTGCCCATTCGGTGATTTCTTGAAGAGTCATTGATAATGCAACCGTATCTTTTTTTTGTTATCAACTTCTGAGCATCACTTGCATTTTTCGCTTCAGATATATAGTCGAAAACAATGAATACGTGATAACTCTTTTTAAAAAGTGATTCATAGCGAATATACTTCATGACCTTTTCCGCGCTTGTGATGTGGTTGAATAAAGGAAGTTCGTTAAACATTTTGTAGAATAGATGATCAAGAGAGTTCACCGGTGGAATCTCGCTTTTAGTAAATTCGGGAGATTAAAGTCACCCATGATAAGGACGTTGTTTTGATATCTGGAAACAACCAGCTGAGTTTTCTCAATTAAACCAGCATTGTAAGCTCCGTCTGCTGACGGTGGTCGGTTATTCACACCAACAACACAGTTTTCACCTGTTTCTTATTCAAGTGAACAGCAAAGTGTTTCTTCCAGTATCAAATCGTTATCCGTGATTTCTCTGAACGTGAGGTGTTGATCATAGTAAATAGCAACACCTCCTCCTCCACGATCTATTCGGGTACGATGAAAAAGAAACATCTTTGGAATGGAAATTTCCTCCTCATCTAATTGCTGATTGAACCAAGTTTTCATTACGGCTATCGGGGGTTGTGAATATTTTTGACTAAGCTCGATTAGTTCGGGTAACTTACTTATCAAGCATTGTGCGTTGGTGTATAAACATTTGATGGTAGATCTTGATAAAAGTGTTTGATGATGAGTAATTGAGCAGGTAAGTTGAATACGTGTCAAAGATGGTGGGCCTCGTGTAAATGAGTATATTACATCACCGACTCCGATACAGTCGGTCGGCATCCTTTTTTTTGAAGCAATAGTCCCGGCATCACTGTGCTCAGTACAAACGGGTCCAACATTTACCACGATAGAGCAGGTTTTCAGGTATTTACTGAGAATGTTGATCTCTCGTGGAGAAAAAGTTTCGATACTGTTCCCAGTTGTTAAGCATGTTGTTCACCATAGTGGTTGTCAAAAGTGTCAGTTTGAAGGGGTGTGCACGTAACCTTATTAATTCGATGATTTTGGGATTCGGAACGTATCGATAACCGTTAAATTAGTGGTTTTGAATAGCATTACTGATAAATCTCCACTGTTGCAGGTCGTGGTTTGATTAACACTTGGTATCTGAACCACTAGATGGGATCGTTTGCTTTATGTTGGTTACATTTCAGTGGCGATTTTGCTCGTTTCGACCAGGGCACATCAACAAATACACGAGGATTCATCCGGTCGGGGTTATGAGCAGCACGTTTCAGTGGTTTGCGCACAAGCATTTGCTCTGTATAGCGATCGATGATTAATATAGTGTGCGCGACAAAAAACTCAGTGTTCACGAAATAGAGCAAAATCAGAATTTAATCCGGTGACACTCTTTGGTAGTTGATCGCACAATGTTGAAAGTAAGACCAGTCGAAGGCGAAGAATAAGAAGTTTTCGATGACGTTAATCCGTTTGAGGAATTAAAGAGTATTAACAGAGATGCGCGCGTAGAGCCAATATGGGAAAATCACGATAAATCCCAATTTGCTCGTATTATCGAATACCGCTGCGAGAGTGGTACATCGAGAAAGCTGAGTTCGAGAGGAATCCAACAACATATATTATATCCACGTGAGTGTAACTTTCAGAACAGTATATTCTGATAATCAGGGATTAAAATAATGCGACCGCACGGCGCTTTGCTCTTACTTGCTGAACACCGAAAGCGCCGCAGGCGTGTAACTTCGCCTAACTACCGTGTAATGCACATTGCTGTGGAAGAGATTGATCCCCCTGAATCACGTTGTTTAATGATTTGAAAAGCATTGGAACTTGCACAAATCATGCGATTATGATTTCATCCATGGTCGTCATCGACCGAATGATGTCAAAATCAAATGTCCAATCGAAATGATTGAAGCCTGTTAATTAAATAATCTATCTTTACTACCATTAGCCAAATTGAAATATAGTAAGCAGTTTTATTTATTGACAACATAGGACTTTGAAATTTGTTGTAAGCCTCAATCGTTTCTATCATTGAAGGCACATTTGTGTATTATCCAAATGAATACATTCTTTAAACTGAAAAATAAGTTATATATAATGAAGTCGTAATCTAATAATGATTTATATACAACATTATCACTAAATTATCTTTTAATTTCCCTTCTACTGATATTTGACAAACATATTCATAGTTTTTTGCACAAATCCATCATCATTCAGACTCATATAATTTATATTTGTTCTACATTTACCATAGCATTTTTTCATTATTAACAATTAATTAAATAATACATCGAATGTCTTTTCATTTTCACCATTCAAATTTACGACTGATGCAAATAACAATATAATATCTATTTTGCAGTTAGGCTTGATTTAAAATACGCTATGGTCAGCTATTTCAACAAACAAACATTATGAGACCATCAATTTGGAAACACATTAAAAATGTAACAGAATTTGAACATCGTACATTTATCTCACAGTAATGAAAACCAAACAATGGTTCAAAAGTGAGTTGTGTATTTTTAATTAGATCTCATAATAATGAACATCGAATTTGAGTTATCCAAATACACAGAATGTGTTTTCTAAAACTGATGCAACTGTGATCTACTTCATTAGTGGATTTCCTCTCACCATCAAATTTTGATAGCTATTATTAAACGAATATCTGTCTGCTAAAAATACTCGCAGTAAAAGATGCATGCTAGAAAGATTATATATAAAGTGACCAATAGAGTCATTCCTAACACTTTGTCATGAACTTCGAAACTACGGCAATCGAGGTTGATATGAATAAAGAATTGCACCTTCGAAACTAGTCTATCTTCAGGTGATTATAAACATTCTGTACACTTAGACATTAAACACGAGTAATCGTAGCTTACTGTGTCAACGAAATAGAAGATTATCAAAGGAACAATTATACAAAAGTTATTTTCTTCACGTGATTGATCTATACGGGTTTAAAGTTACGAATCCCACAATCAAAGCCCTGAAATCTCATCTCTCTACTTGCTTGATCAATTAAACAGGAAATGGAGATCGTTACTAATGAAAGAAACACATTTCCGATAATTGCATCACTGCTTACGAGTAGCAAATTCTTATAAAACAATTTTCATGAAATTCAAAAAAAACATTTTTTTTAAATTTGCTGGACATCATTCCCACGCATCACCGTCAATTTTAAAATGTGTTTGCAACTTTTTGGATAAATTTTGAATGCACCGTTTAGAGAAAGTAAACTTTTGGTACACAATCTCACTATAAGTTGCAATTCCCAAAAGTACCTGCTACTTTGATCTCCGCAAATGCATTACCATTTAAAGTTGCTTTTTAGATTATATATAGTCAGATCGCGACCCGAGTATGGTAACTCATACGGATGTCAATTGAGTTAGAGCGGATTTTACAACGTGTTTTTCTGCCTTTTGAAATTTGTCACATTTCATTTCATCGGTGTTCATGATTGGTACTGGTTTTGATGCGAATTGACGATGTAGATCATTTAAAACTATCTACCGCGTGTGACTATGTCTAATATGATTGACTGAGTATCCTCTATATTTTTGACGTTAACGTGTTTCTATTGGTCTCAGACACAACACAACGATTATTCTTACAAACAAATGCTAACGCAGAAAATTCATGATATGCTGATTATAAATGATATGCTAAAAACGAAGTATATTAGCTCACAATATATTGCTTTCCTCAACCGAGGATATCGTGGATTGTAATTATCCATAGCGAATTAGCAACCTGTAATTTTCCTAACATGGAGAGATGAATAATAAATTTGAAACATTTATCAGCTAACGTGTCGCTTTACTGAGACGTCATAGATACCAAACTTTTGTCCTATTCCAAGCGTTGAGTAAATCAACAGACTGCAGCAATGTCGACCCATTCTAGATTGATCACGTTTCACCTGAAATTATCAGTTCGAAATCATTAGACAATCCGTTAAAAAGACAAATTCTCCCCTTTTCTTATTCGCTGAAGATTCAAATGCGACCATATGGTAAACAAGTGTGTTTTCCTTTAATAGATGACCCCTGTAGCGACCAAATCGTCACTGGAGAATAGTTTCTGTCACGGAAACTAGTTGTCTGCTACGAGCCACGAGAATCTTCTACCGGAAGTGACGAGCGTTTAAGAATCGATCCCAAATCAGACCAATACGTCAATTTACGGGGTACTATATTGACAGAGACGATTAAAAAGCAAAATATAGCAAACCTCAACGGTAATCGAATACAGGTTTCA
>JACCGJ010025435.1:0-10893 GCA_013407085.1 Atriophallophorus winterbourni | reverse complement strand
CGCCACAGGAGACTGAGGCTGACTACCATTGAGGTTTACCCATTTTTGCGAACGGGTACGAGAGAAGCGAATCAATCCGAATTTGAAGGATATGTTTTCTTGATCTGCCCCACATCTCATCTACATGGTTAATGTTTTGCCATGTGAGTAGCGCTGCTGCCTGAAGTAGGGCAGCAGGGTCTATCCTATGAAAGCATCGAGATAGCATAAGTGGGGGTTTACCAAAAGACAATTGTAACTCGCAGGCTAACACTACAAAAAACTACATGGTCACTTTTTCCTAGCGGTGTCTATAACGCATTCAGCAGTTGAAATAACTAGGTCGAGAGTAGATGGAGACTGACCATCGCGGAATCTAGTTGATTCGTTTACAAGTAGGTGACGTGCATGGGAGTGTAACCACTAAAGATCATGTGAGGATTGGTATTCTCTATTTATTTCGGGGTGATTAAAATCACCGAGAATTACAACACTTAGTGTTATGGCCAAAAGAAACGAAAGCTTAATTTGCGAAAGAGCATCTTATTTTAAACTAGTGTTCGGACAACGGTAGATGCAGCTTACCACTATACGCGTGCATCCATGCATAAGCAAGGCATATATTATCTGCATGTTTGTCGTAGAAAGAGAAATACTTTTCTCGGAATAGCATGATCAATAAGGAGCCGTGCCACTCCTGCCAGCTTACGAAGAGGTCTATCGCTTATTACGGCGCTAAACCTGGCAGCTATAGCAGCCGATACATGGTCATCATGAGACAATCATGATTCTGAAACACCCACAATTTTGTAATGGTTGTCGTCGACGCTACAGAAGAGCTCAGATCATTTATTTTTTAATGCTACACGCGTTTGCATAGAACAGAAGAGCACTATTAGATGGGGCCAGACGCCCGGTGTTAGGGCTACTTAAGATCTGTTTGTTTTCTGCCGTAGTACCCGAGGTTGCTTCGAATTTTTGAAAGCTTTATTTTATCAGCAGATAGAGCATTCGTTTTTAAAACGGATGACAACTCTTACCGTCCATTTTCATCCTCGTAGTCCGAGTCACTGCAGCTGAACTACGATTCCTTCTCTAAATGATGTAGCGCAACGGTGGCGCTCTTCAATGTAGGATTACAATGTCCTCGAGGTAGCGTCATCGTCACGCTAATGTCATTTACTGAGTTTCCCCTCGGGAACGAATACGGTGAGCTACGATTTACACCTAACTTCGACTTTCTAGCTCTAATTGGGCTAAAGATTTTCTTATGGAGCGGAGTGTCAGGTGCTGGGGACGCCGCTTTGTACCCGAATTCTTAAGACCCTTCATTGAAGCCGACTTATCCTCCAGGTGGACATAGTCTCACAAATGTAAAAAATGTAATGTCAGGTTGCACGATGCACTTACCCTCAACGAGGTGAAGTTTCACAGCTTTTGAGAGAAAGTGGTCGTGATCACACTGCTTTGCGTATTCGAATACAATTGGCCACAGAGATCTGGTAGATGAGTTGTTAGGGCCTCCCCTGCATTTGACGACCCGGTGAACTAGCTTCAGCTGAGTAGTAGGGCGCATGCCTGAAGCACGGAGCAGGTCGACGACATTCCGAGGGTCACATTCATAAGAGCCGATGAGTCTCAGATGAGACTCAACCTCCTTCAAGATTAGGACATCCTTTTACCGTGTTGAGCTTGATTTCTAGATTGCAGCTTAATAACCACATAGTCAAGTTGTGGACTTTCAGGGGAAGTGGGCGAACCTCGTTTGTTGGGCTAGTATGACCACCTCGATTTGCCCCGCTATGTTTCCATGGAGTCTGCGGACAAAAGTATAGCGATGGTTTCGCTTTATGTTGTCTCAAGGGAGTGTTATGCTGGCTGGAGGTAGACGAGACTACAGACCTAGCAACTTCAGCAAAAGCTTTTGGGCTTCGGAGAACGCTGACGTACTCCAAGACGCTTTCACTCCTCAACCATATTATACGGACTTTATACAGTCTGCGCATAGCCATGTGAGCCATCAAAGGGCTGCATAAACCTTAAAGTTAGTTGGCGACAGTCCAGAGCATTTGGGATGTGCCCAACGCAAGCACACGTTGCACTCTATACCTTTAGAAACCTGATTCTTGCAAATAGAGTAGATGTGGTGAGAAGAATTTTTTTATCGCTATGCACATTTAATCGATGAAATCACAAAATGAATGAATTTCAAACATTTGAGCAGCGTGGAAATAAAATTCAAACCGGTCGCCGGGGAATTAAGTAATAATAATATCTTTTAGATTTTTCAATGGTGGTATATAGCAATTAGGCAATTGTTACTTGTTACTGGTGTAATACTTAGAATGATGATGAACTCTTTTATTAAAAAGAACATGTATAAAATGTTGTGAAAATAAATAAAGCCAGACATGGCAATCATATGAACGGAAATATGAAAAATAATCAGATTTACGCGCGCTTTCCTTGCAAGGTTATATTTTCTTCTTTAGAATCAGTATCAGCGATAGTCAACAAAGTCGAAACGAAGGCTCATATTCTTTCGAATGCGTGCTTCAAAATACCCGTCACTGCTAGAATTCATTTTTAGAAATTAATGGTGATGGTGATGAGAGATGGGTGGAGGCTCTTCACCAAAAGGTGAGCGAGTTAATGCATGTTGCATGTCTTATTGATTGTAAAGAAGGTTCAGGTTCAGGTTCAGGTTCCACAGGACGATAAGTGGCTAGGTCGCCAATAAAGCGTCCAGATTTCTTCCGGTGGTATGTCAAAAAAGAGCGCCCACCACTTCAAACAAAATAGTTCACAGATTTCTTCTGGTAGGATGGTTACCTGGAATGTAGAGCAAAAACTCCCCTCAACAAAGGTGAGGAGACATTAGTGCATTTCAAAGACCAGGTAAATACAATATAATTATTCAATTAGGTGCGAAATGCAGAAAATAGTGAGCTCCATACGGCATCAAGTCTATTCTTGAAACACATTACAGAGTTAGAGTTCACGACATCTTCGGGTAGGCAGTTCCAGTAGCTTACTACTCTTTCACTGAAGAAGTACTTACGAGCATTAGACCTGACATGTTGTTTGGCCAGTTTCAGAGGGTGACCTCGAGTACCTACATTGGGTGCGAGAACATACATTTCACCTGGATGAACAGTACTAAAACCGGCCATGATCTTGAAAGTTACTATCAGGTCCCCACGCAGCCGCCTTCTTTTCAGTGAAAAGAGCCCTAGACTTGATAGTCTTTGCTCATAAGATCTACCTGATTGCCCTTCGATCATACGAGTAGCAAGGCGCTAAACACCTTCAAGCCTTGCAATATCCTTTTAAAGATAACGTGACCAAGCTTGAATGCAGTACTCGAGATGAGGTCTAACGACAGCCTTGTATATCGGTAAGAAAACCTCCGGGGACCTGCAGGATAAAACTGATCGAAGGCGAAACAGCGCGCTCCTAGCACGATGTGCAGCAGCTGCACATTGATCAGCCCATTTAAAGTCCGCAGAAATCTCTATACCTAAGTCGCGTACTCTCGGCACCCCAGTTATCACAAGTGTACCATCTGGGCCAGCTACCGCCAGCTTCTTGCCGACTTTCGACAAGAGATAGCTTTTTGAGAAGTTAACTGGTAGATCCCATGTAACAGACCACTTGATAACCTTTTCAATATCGTCAATAAAATCACGTTCGTTCGGTGATCCAATAAACTTGACATCATCCGCAAAAATGTAGCAGGGACACTTAAGCGCCGCTGCCAAGTCATCGATGAAGATAAGGAAAAGTAGCGGCCCGAGTACTGATCCCTGCGGCACTCCACTCGTAACCCTTACTTTCGGTGAGTACGTACTACCCACCCTGACACGAAAGTACCTGTTGCTTAAGAAGCCAACTATCCAGTTCCTTAGAGGACCAGCGATACCCATAGAACCTAGTTTGGTAGCGAGCAGTCTATGGTTCACTGAGTTGAAAGCCTTGCAGAAGTCCAAGTAGAAAACCTCAACCTATTGGCCCTTATCCAATTTTCTGATGACCTCGTTTAGAAAGCCCAAGAGGCTTGTTAGACACGACTTTCCTTTAAGGAAGCCATGTTGAGCATAGTCCAGCAACTTAAACTCAACTAAGTGCCTGCAGATCCGATCTCTGATAAGCCTCTTTAAGATCTTACACAGAATGACAGTAAGACTTACCGGTCTATAATTACAGACAGATGAACGACTGCCGCTTTTGTGTATCGGGATAACATCGGCTAGCTTCCAATCACTCGGAATAACTTCATGCACCAACGATGCGTTAAAAAGACGACTTACGCTCTCAGCTAGTACGGGTGCCAAGTTTCTAATAAACTGAGGGTGAATACCGTCTGGGCCTGCAGACTTAAGTGGGTTAGTGGCTGCAAGCTTAAGTCTAATCTCCTCATTAGTGAAACATAGTCCCTCGAGTGCAGCAATGCCATCCGATTTTACAGAGACTGGTGTGATAGGCGGGTCTATTTGGCGGTCAATTCTCTGGACTGACTGGAAGTGTTTGAGAAACGCGAAAGCCTTTTCGACATCTGAAACTATATGGGGTCCGTTATCCTGTTGCAGGTTACCGATCCACTCGCGCGTTTTGCCTTTAGATTGGGCATAGCTATAGTAACGCTTTGGGCACTGCTTGATATTGCGTGCCAACCGTGTTTCAAATTCACGTTTCGCTGTGCGTTGCATAGCTACAGCCTTATTCCTCACTGTCTTATACTGTATCCAGGACCGTTGTGTCTGTGAAGTCTTATAGCTTTTCCAGGCACGATCCCTGAATTTAATCACCCGACGCATCGCAGGTGTGAACCACATTGGCTTGTTGCGCCGCTTGACAGGAACCAACGGAGCAAACTTATCTTGCAAGCTCGAGAGACAGCAATGCAAAAGCTGCCAATTAGCAGCCACATCGTCACCTGTGTATTGCGACAAGATCGTTTTAGCTTCTTCTATTACAAGATCCCAATCTACACAGTTGAAATTGCGCCTCAGTTTAGGAGGAGGTTTGTCATACCTGAGTATCAGCTGAAAGCTTATCATAATATGATCACTCTTCCTTAGCGGAGGGAGGTATTCTATCTGTCGTACCATTTCACCACTCGAAGAGACTACAAGATCCCGTAACGAAGGTGAGCAACCCTGTCGAAACCTTGTTGGCTCAATGACATGCTGGCTCATAGCATGCGTGTGAATCCATTCGGTAAATTCTTCAGACAATTTATCGGTGGAACACTGAGTCGACCATGATATGTGGGGTAAATTGAAATCACCCACTATAAGAACCTTGGACCCCTAAGAGCGCAATAAACTGAGATTTTCAAGCAGATTATGCAAATCCCCCAATTTAGCTTGAGAACTCATATAAACGCACGCTGTTACCATTGATTGTTTATATGAGTGGATGACACAGGAGCATAGTTGCACGTTGTGCGTGCTAAGCCGAACGCTCGATTCTGTAGTTCGAAAACCAAGCCCAAGAAAAATGGCAACCCCGCCACCATTTGTTTCACTAGGTCTATCGCATCTGACTACAGAATAACTGTTACATATCATTTCGGGGATAGAATCAGTTTCGGATAGCCAGGTTTCCGACAGTGCTATTGCATGCGGCCGGAGCTCATGTGCCAGGATAGAAAGTTCAGACCACTTATTTCACGTACTACATGAATTTCCGTATAGCACTGTGGCAACGGGACCCTGCCAAACATTTTGACTCATTCCTGCTTGATCCTCAGGCGTAGTACCCGAGGAGGCAGCACGTTTTTTGGCGTGCTATTCAGGATGGATGAATAAACCTCTACCTCTTGAAGTACCGTTGTATTCTGAAGTTTACTAACCATCAGCTGCGGAATTGCGGGGTAAGTACTATGAACGACGTTCAGATCCAAAGAACCCTTCGTAGTTTCTGCATCTGATACTGCCATATCTTTTTCCGAAGGACATTGCATGCTGCCACGCGGCATTTCATGCCAAAGATCACTCTTCTTTGGGGATCCTTTGTTGTCGTCGGGCACAACAACGTGTTTACCTTTGGTGATTCTGTCCAGGCTATTATGACCTGCTAGGAATTTATCACGATCGTTATGTGAGATAAATTCAACTTAGAGAGGCCTTGGAATTATGCCTGTCGCCCCGTTGGTGCCCTTCCACACTCCTACACGATGAACGCGCCTTATCGCGGTGTCTGGACGCATTTCAGCATTTCGGAGCAGATTTCTTATGCACGTCCGGTCCAGTCATCTACGTGCTTTAGACTCGCGTATGTAGGGTTCATCCTGATTCAGCACCAGGACATTACGAGATTTGTCTCGAATCCTTAAACGCGCTGATTTAATCATTTCAATGTCACTGGAGACTTTCTCGAGGCTAGAAACGACAGCAGCAAGTAGGTTTGAATGAGAGGAAGGAAGCCCACTGGTATTCAAAATCTGTTTCGATTTAGCTTTACTTCGACCTTTACGATGCTTCGAAGGCGAGGAAGGCGAACCCTCTGCCATGATAGTAGCAGCTACAGCTTGAGTCGACGCACTATCCACTATGTTGCTGTTTCGAGGCTTTTTGGAACGAGAATTTTTTCTCGTAATAACAATCAAATCAGCCTTAGCCGACGGAATATCTTCTTTGGTGCTATCGCATGGCTTTTTAGGACGAGAAGATTTAGTCCCCGTAAGATTCGATTTGTTGGTCCTCGTTGTGCTCTACCTCACAACTTCAGCATAAGATTTTTTTCCGTTAGGTTGGTTTGGAGTGACAGGTTGCCGGGGAGAAGCGATTTTAGGTTTATCTGAAAATGCCTTTTTTGCGGCCCATTAGCACTCGCTGCACATCCATTGAAGCCAACGCTGCGCTACATACACCTTATAATGCTCGGGATGTATTCCCGAACATTTCGGAGGAGCCCATCTCTTGCAAGTATGGCACTCAATACCCTTAGATACCTTTCGGTGACATGAATTTTTCAAGCAACTAGCATTAATCATTGTGTATTTAGTGAGGGAATAGTAAGCTAGAAAATAATTTCAGAGAGCGTAATAGAAATCACGTCAAATTTAAACGTACCGCGCTGAAGATTGACAGCAATCAATTTTAACAAGAAACAAAAGCTTAGAAATATTAAAACTTTCTGGTTTTTCAAAATTATTTCCGCTTGGTTTTTATTTTATTTTTTGTAAGTATATATCCACGATGATAAGTTTCCTGTTATCCCATATTGCACTAGCGTTTAACAAAGCAAGCTGTGGCTGAATTTAACCCTTAACTGTCCAATTCCATTTCTAGGCTGAATACGCTATTTTCGAAAGACTTTGTACTGATGAGTAGACACAAAACACAACGAACAAACTCTCCAAACACCCTTTAACAACATCAACAATGCCCGTCAGATCTAATCGGTGTTAGCCTACACTGTATCTAATGGGCCGACCTGACGAGGAGATCAGATCGGTTGGACAACCACGAAAGACGTTGCTGGATCCTTCTCGACTGGTCTTGCATATGACGCTACTCAAATGTGCCAGTCTGGAGAAACATTCATGAACACTAAATCGCGATCGGTCAAACGAGGTTCGGTCGCTCAGGCCGTGAGGCATGAAACTTCAATGGTGAAGGTCCTGGGTTCGAGTCAGACCCGAGACAGGATATGCACTGCTGATGAACTCTAATAAGAGCGAAACTCGAGTACAGTGCTTCCAATGTGGACCCTTGTGATAAGCTTTGTGAATATTTCGAAAGACTTGGTACTGATGAGTAGACACAAAAACTCAAGAGATATTTTCCAATCGTCCTGAGTGATGAGTAAATTTGACAGACAAGTTCTGTATAGGAGAAACTCATACTGATCCGGTGATGTAAGTCCTTTAATTTCAAAGTGGCCCACGATAAACCCATAATTTTCCAGATGCTGGCGACCAGCTTAAGTGCTCTGTAATTTGTTTCGTCAAAGCGACAGAGAACCTTGTAAAATTGCGTTATCACACCTACTTTTTATACTGAGTCTGCGAAACCATAAAGAAACCATGCAATGCGCAAATTGAATCCCAGGATTTATTCGATTATTCACGTCGTCGTCTCCAGTGGGATTTGATTTACAATAATTTGGTTTACAATAATTTGAATACCGCAAATCACGTTCTACAATGCTAACGTAATCTACGGAGCTCGCAAAAGACAAGAGATCAAACATTTATATTAAATGTACCTCACTTGCAATCAACTGTAAACGACATTTTATGACTTGGAACAATCTACACAATTATGTTGTAAACTCACGAAATAAGCATATTTCCAAGAGAAATCTTGATGCGTTTTCGAACATTATCCGTGCGTCGAAAGGAACTATGCATCTTAACCCCATGCATCTACATTTGTCATCCCACCAAGCGAAAAAATTTCCGCAATCGGATTTTTAAGTGATTCTTGAACTGCTAAGTAAGTAACCAAGTCCCGTTTTCACTTGTTATATTATTCGTAGTCCCCATAGTTGTATGTGGTTTTTGTAAAATTATATGCATTTAGGCAAATTAAAATTGAAATTAATTAAAACCATTGAATGGAATTGTCACGGAAACTCCGGCACTGATAAATGATGATGAGATAATTGCTGTTTCCGGCAGAACATTTGGGAGTAAAATCTCGCAAGAGCATCAGATTTCTCTAAAACGTAACAGTCATTTTTTCTCCTGTCTTAAGTGGGAAAATCCTGGTTTCAATTTGGTTCTTTCATTCACAATTTTGTACAGTTAATTCGGAAGTTATTAGATTCTTTCTTCATGCGATTCTGGTACTGTTATTTTTCCTACTGAACAAAGGTGGTCACTTTGTTCCGTATTCGGTAGAATTGAAACCAATTTGTAGGTGTAGCAAGATCACAAAATCGATACAAAATCGGAAAGTGCAGGCATCTTTGCTGCGAATAAATCTATAGTTTGATTGGATTTGCATCTAAATGTAGTTCAACAATGAGTTGGTTGGTGCAACTGAGTCACGGAAATCAAGTTGAACCTCATTTCGTTCACAGAGTATTTCTCTGTGTCTTCAAAAATTGATTTCACGGATTTGTTTAAAAGCACTGCGGACATAATCAATCACGAAAACGATATGGTCCCTCAGCTCCAACGGAGCTTCATGGTCGATTGATTCCAAAGCTGCTGCGTTCGAAGTCGAAACAAGGTTTAGTATAGATCCAATCTTTTTCTTTGTTTTGTGAATGTTTGAAAAGGTGGTTGTACAAGGGTCAAATACTTTGCGAAGTTTCTACTTCAGTGAGTTCTTTCGATGCTGACCTCTTTGGTATAGCGCGGAAGATTGAATTACCAGATAATAAGCATTTGAGCCTGTTTTTAATGCAATGCAATTCAATTCAATTTTAATGTTATAAGAAGCTTATAGCTTTACAAAAAACAGAATAATATGGGAACTGGGAATAATATAACTATCAAAACGGGATTCGTTTGCTTACTTAGACGTTCAAGAATCTGGTAAAAATCCAGAGTGCGGAATTGTTTTTCGCTCGTTTGGATGGCAAATATATATGCATTTTGTCAAGTTGTATAGTTTTTTTCGATGCATGAGTTAAGGGTCAAAAGGCATCAAAACATCTGTTAAACATCTGCTTATTTGGTGAGTAAAGGGGAGAGTCAAATACCCTCGGAGACGACGACGTAGATATCTGGATAAATTCGGGAATTTCATTCGCTCAGTGTATGGTTTCCGACTGACTCCAGCGACAACATTGGTGGCTCGATGGTATAATCTTCGCAAAGTCGCAACATCTTTTTTAAGCCATGGCGACCATGTGTGAATTGCATATTGAATCACGGGTCTGATGTAAATATATGTAATTCGAAAAGTTGTCCGTTTTGGGAACCTACCGATAATTATCTTTTTGGGTGACAATTTCTGTGATGTTTTGCGATAGACGGAGTTAAAATGGCTCAAAATCCCGGGGGTTGTTGTCGACTAGCATATTGTTATTTTTTGCGGTCGATGTAAGCGAGCGGTATATGATCCCGATTCTACAGCTGCCACCATATTCTAGCTCATGCGAGCACAAGAGCGTGTCAGTGAGTGAAATATCCGTATCTGACAAGATATTTATCTTTAGTCGCTTGCAACAATACAACGCATTAGCACATCTAATGCAATCATTTATACTTAACTGGTTTTAGTTTCTCACATTTTGTGAGAAAGTAATCACGAACGCTCTGTTCTGAGAATTCAGCTACAATTTACCTCGTTGATCTGTAAGATGCTTCAATGCGACCACTTGTTGATTTGTCGAACCAGTTTACTGGCTTCAGCGAATTAGTAGCTCTTTGCCATAGACAAGAGGTACGTCAGGGAACTTACCATGGCGATTTTTGCATGCGAACATGTGAGTCGTGGATTGAAAGCTCAAACTACGTCGAGATTAGAACATATTATGTCAGTGTCAAGCTACCTCGGTTTTCAGATTGAAGCGTAGCAACCACCTTACCAAGTTTGAGGAATTTCCGGACAAGCCTCCCAAACCTCCTTTGTTAAACACGTAAGAACTCTTCAATTTGTCCCTATTTGTTTGGAGTATGTTTAGGAAAAACGGAAGCGAGGCAATGGTTTCGCTTTTTGTGGACTTAAAAGTGTTTTATGGTGACTAACGGTAGACAAAACCACAAAACAAGCAACTTCAACAAAGGTTTTGGTCTTCGAAGTAGACCTTGTGTAGAGCGCTCACGATCCGTCAGACATTTGCGCTCATCAACCAAGGTTTCTGCCGACTTTAGGTAGTCTTCACATCGTCAATCGGGATAGCGATGAGCTGCATACACCTTATAGTGAGACAGTCCAGAGGATTTGGGATGTGCCAAACTAGGGCAAAAGTCACACTCGATAAATTTAAAAACATTCCTTTTGCAGC
>JACCGJ010025432.1:0-42749 GCA_013407085.1 Atriophallophorus winterbourni | reverse complement strand
TTCGTGGTGTCAGATATGATTTGGATATAAGTAAGCTGAGATTGATAAGCGAATTGACCATTTTGTGTTCTCTTGTGATTTGGAATTCTGGGATTCTGGATCGCAACACAATAGCCAGCTGGATGGGAAACGACGTGATTAATGCTGAATCGGGTATTCCCGAAGGTTCGGGTCAAGCACACAAAAGACATTACGTCCGCAACGCGATTTAACCCCGATTGACCTGACATAGTCTCATCCCTACGCTATGAACTATAAAGCATTGTACGAAAGAAAACCAAGATTAGCACCGTTTATCCGGGAGCACCGTTCATTTGGAAACTTAATCACACACAACAACACTCCAAATTTTATTCACACTACGGTGCAGTTGTGAAGTGCGAATCATAGCGATGAGCGCTAATCATCACGGAGCTTTCAAAAGATATCCGAACTCGACGAAAACCCTCCGGTACAATACAGGGGAGGGAGCGCTGAGAAGTTCCGACGACGACATTGGCGAACACGTATAATCGTGTTTCAGACAGGATTTGCGTCAGAACGGCTTAGAGTCACACAACATCTTGAAGTATGAAATATGAGGAGCGTCATCGCTATCGAACATATCCATTCGTCCATGTCGGTCACACGATTCCTCGCGTGTCAGGCGTTTGAAGTTTCCAGGTTTGCACGCAATCGACGAGAATCAGATGACGTGACTACGCAGGACAGACATGTTTTGAAGGAGCAGTGTTGTATTGTTTTGCTTGTTGCCCTTATAAGATAAATATCACTGACCTAATCTTACTACTGTCTCCACCTGAAGTGGACGTCGAATAGCCAGAAACCGGTAGTGGTGAGTAAGTGCGGGCGGAATGGATGTAAGCGCGTTTTCATTATTTGCTTGTATCGTAAAAAACTCTTTTGACCAATCGGCTTCTCTTGTCTTGTGGGATTCGTGGGTGAACGCAAATAGCGCTGGACTGGTTGACCTCAAGGTTGAATCGAGACAAAATCGATGTGCGTGCGTGCGTGCGTGCATGCGTGGTTAATGTTGGACCGATGACCTGAATGTTGCGATAAGTATCCCAGATGTTCGCAAGCACCACAATATTTTATTGTTCATCTAATCGATCTAATCTAATGAAAATTTCTATTGAATGCAACAAATTCTATCACGTTATGAATGATTGTGCGTCCTCGTTAACTAAATTGATTGCATCACAAAAATCAAGCGAAACTAGTTGACCTTGAAAATCAAGGTCATCCTAAATAATGATGGATCTAACATCCATATGGCCCAAATACAGAGAACAGTTATGACAAAACTTTTTTCCAATAAATTATCGGGATCTTAACGTTAATTGATGTTATTTATTTTGTTGACATTCAAAAGTTTGCAATTGCTAATGCACTTAGTGCCTTTCATCTTTACCGCATATGTGTATGTAATAAAAATGAATATTTCGAAATATCAGGCAAACTCATATTGCGTACTTAAATGAATCGAGAAATTTTGTCAGAAATTTTTCAAAAGTTTCGGATTCGAAAGCATCACTCTCTGATCACGGTTATTATTACAAACTAAAGTTTACGAAATCAATTCTCAGGTCGTGATCCACGGTTAGATGATTGTTCCCGATGTAAAGAAATTTGGAAATCATTATTTTAGAATGCATTGTTCCTTTCTGATTTTCATGTAAATGTCAACCGTGATGGAAGTCTTTCTCAAAACTTTTGTTTTCTTTCAATTAACATCTTTGCAAGACCACAAAGTGTTAGTTAGAACTATTAACTAAAACCTGTAAATCATGAACGCCTGAAAGAAAACGATGTCAGTTTATTGCACGTGGTACCATATTTTTTTCTCGTGTTATACTACACATTATTATAAACCTACACAATAAGTAGTGTTTCTCACATCCCTTCACTCACATATCAAAAGCGTTTTTTTGACTGTTCGCCCAAATCAGTTGCTGAAATTGAGAATATTTTTTATGATCCTTGAACAAAGGCCCAACATATGTGTGTGATATGTGCGTCTACGTTTGAGCGACAACTCAGAGACCATGCACCCCTCACCATAGACAAGTCCAACATCTCGAAAGTCATTTAATTTTGTACAAAATCCATTTGCTATACAAGGGGTTGATACTTGCTCAACTTGTTCACAATTTCAAAAATAAATTTTTTATATCCTGACGAAAATTCGGGTTCATGAATCCGTAAACCACCGGATTGATGGCGTTGTTCACGTAGTATAAGTAGAAAATTGGCAAATAAAGTGGCAGCAACTCGCTGGCCATCAACATCGCTGGCAGGAATGTGACGATATACAACACGGCGACCACGAACAACATGCTGGCGGTTTTCAAGTTCTGAAACGTGGTCTTGTCTCGCGCGTGCTTCAAGGACCGCTTCGACCGTGCGCCCTCTTCTTGCGTCGAGCTGTTGTTGTTACACATGCTGACAGGTTCGTTTTCGATTCTTGTGTTGTTCGGCGATTGGGTTTTTCGGTCGGGAACATGTAGCTGTTCTTTGGTGGTTCGTGGGAGTTCTGCGAGCGATAGGACTGCAGGAGAAAGATTAATATTGATACCGTTTCTAGGATTATCGCGTTGGATGATTGGCGTCGATGTCCGTGGGTTTTGTTCATCAAGAGCGGTCGGTCGGTCGAGGGAAGTGTGACGATGGATTTGATTGTTGGTCCCTTTGAGTTGTTTACGTTTCTTGTACACCTGAAACGAGTAAATCGCAAATAGAATACAAATACATACTTTATATGTATTGAATGCTTCGGACTATAGGCGTACAAACAGATGAATGTTATAATTGTAAAAAATCATCTAAATAAGTCCTAACCAAATAATACTTTAGGCTGTATAATTTAAAGCTTTTAAAACTCACACATTCTTGTGTTCCATATTCTTTTTCACTTTCGAGTCAGGGAATTAGATAGAATAGATAGCCGGTTTTCGATCATAAATCCAAAATTTAATCAAAAACAAAAGTTCACATTTATAAAGACTACTAGCTTTCAGATGATTCACAGTGCATGCAAATGAAATCTACATTCGGGTCCTTGCGGTTCGTCCTGGACAATATGAGGCGTTTTGAAACGTTGATGAACAGAGTATTTAGGTGCTCAGGTGCCCATACAGCACTTACAATTCACAAATCGTTTTTGAATGTTTTTCGTTTTCAGGCAGAGAAACGCCATTGTTCAACTTGGCCGACGAAACAGCGCTAATCTTTTCGATTGCGTAGTTCGACCAACTTGGATTGTGTACTGATAATCAACCAGTTGTAGATTTTGGTTATCTTTGCTTCAACGATACACTGTTCTTATATTTTATCGATTATTAACCGTTTGCTAAAACAAATCTCGATGGGACTAACGAGTTGGCTGCAGACTTGCAAATGCGGAGTTTTGTTGTGCACTAATTTGCTAATAACGAGATTTTGATTGATAAGAAGTATAGAGCCAAACGACCGACGACGAAAATCACGAATCCGTAAAAACTCAGGTTTCGGGAAGATTTCATGAGAATGGGTCAAGAAGAAACATCTTCGGAAATATGCGAAGATAGACAACGTCAGCCACGACCGAACGGTACCCAATTTGTCAACATCAGTCAAACGAGACCCGAGAAGTGCGTGTTCGAATCGAAACTATTGACATGAAATCTTGTGGTAAATCAGGACAAAGTGAAAACCAGTACCGGTATGTTGAGGACAGAGTTGTGCAAAGTTGATTTGTTTTAATTAGATGTATTTTTGTTCAAAAATCGTCATGCATGCATTTTCATCACACACACACACCACGACTAGTTTCGTGCAGTTTGCACTCATCAGGTAATGACAGTACGATCAGGATCTGCGTATTTTGAAAGAGTAGAGAACTTGAACAAGGTATGAACTTATAAATAGCTGTTGGATAAGGTTGACTCGAGCAAACTTTTTAATAATGTGTGCCCACGCATCCTTCGAATTTATACTCCACCAATTTCGGTGTGTGCAACACATTACTTTGGTCATCCATAAGCGCCTTGAGTGCTGGACCACAAATAACTATGTGATTCTGTGTTGTACGAACCCTATACAACAGTGGCATTCAAGTATAAATTTGTTTGCCCACACACATTTGGATGGGGTTAAAAACATTGTCTTAAACAAATTAACTCATTTGCATGCAGTTTCATCGCACACCCCACGACGGGTTTTGCACTGTTTTTTGTTCTTTTTTCATTGGCTTATAAATCGAGTTTGCCCTGTTGGATTTATTTTGTGTTGCAGAATTCGTGTGTGACTGTAATTTGCGTTAAAAAGGGGACCTTGTGGATGAAACGGGATGAAATCAACGCAACAAAGAGAGTCACGTGGTTCATGTTCAATCAATTGTCCTTGAAGCCTGTAGAGACGACCCAGCGGAACTAATGGATATGATATGCGGTTTGGCTTCGATTGAACACACGAAATGAATTCGAACACTCTTACGGTTGCGGAGAAGTCAAAACACTCGAAATTATTCATTTTCACCCCTTTCAATCAATTTTTACCCATGGTTTGACAGGATGTACTCCGTCACAAGTTGCACCTTAAAGTTGTACGTTTCTCTACAAATATTCATTCAGTGTGATTCAGATAAACAAAGGAGTTTCTGAGAATTGAATTGTGATTAATTTAATTTGAATTTGTTTTGCGTGAAAAAAGCCAGCTTTGCGAAACGCGTTATAAAAACAACTGCCGGAAATTATGAATTCAGTCGAAAATGCGTGGAATTCGAACCAGTCAATGGCTTGCTGGATCCCGGTTAAAACTGACTATAAATCTCAGTGACACGTTGTAAAGATTAATTAGTTCTCGTTTGTTTCCGGACAATTCCATTGCCCGAAATTGCAAGGGTAATTTATTATGCAAATTTTTCATTTGCTAATTCAAAATTAACTTGTTAGGGGGAGACGATTTTGAATGTTCAATCAGTTTCAATGCCGCGAGCGTGAGCATCACAGAATTTAAACATTTACAAACAGATTGATAAAAGATTATTTTGATTGGCTGTTGAAAATTTGAAAATTTGAATTTCTCAAGGTTAAACTCAGTTTATGGAGAAATAAATCACGAGTGAAGCTGCCAAACAACGAAGTTATTAATTCCATATTTATTGCCCATAAATCTGCTTCTAAATTATAATTAATTCTTAAGGCAGAATGCTCAAAAATTGTTTAAAGGTTAAATTTTTGCTTCCTGCTTCTCGAAAATGTGACTTGTAGTTAAAGTTAATCTACATTGTAACTTTGGAGATGCGCATTTGAAGTTTGGCTGGATGTCTGTCTGTTGGCCTCCGTCGGTCTATGTCGACCATGGATGTACATCACAATCGCATGAATTTCATGTTTTGCAGCTTTTGGAATGACTAAACAGTCCGATTCGGGAGGAACAATCTCTCCTGTAGCGCTTGCAACGATAGGCAGAACTCTGTTGTATTGCATCAGTTGCACGCCGGCGGCGTGATCTGCGTTCAGCAGTCAAGAGCTGTATCTGCTCCTTCCCGGCTTGCAAACGACGTTTTACACAATGCCTTCAAAGTGAGCGGTCAAGAGCAAGTTCTTCCCAGCTCGCGGGGTCAATGTCAAGAGCTTTCATATCTCTTTTGCAAATATCTTTGTACTGCAAGTGCGGTCTGCCCAAAGGTCGACTTCGTAATTGCAACTCACCATAGAGTAGATCTTTCGGAATACGACCATTTTCCATTCTATAGACATGAACAAGCCACCGCAGGCGGCGCTGACGTAATAAGGTGAACATGCTCTGTAGACCAGCTTTTGAAAGCACTTCAGCGTTAGTCAATCCGTGCATCCACGATATGTTCAAGATACGAAGGATGCTTCGTAGATGGAAACCATTCAGCTTCAGTTTTTGTCTTGAGTGGGTGATCCAAATTTTACTGCCGACCAGTAAAGCATTTTGTCTTTATAGTCAACTTGCTGTTACCCCAAACAGGAGAGTTAAATCAGGACAAAATGACAGCTGCTCTGCCAATCCTCTTACCATTTCTAGCCAGAGGTTATCCGCAATGGTTGAACAGAGATATGTGAAATGATGCACCGGTTCAATCTATTTCCAAAAGCGGCGATGGGATGCGATACAATCCCTTGACCAAGGACTTTGTTCTTGCTCAGGTTGATTGTTAGCCCAAAGTATTTGCGCGCCGACGAAAAACAGTCCATTAGAGATTGGAGGTGAGTGAGCAATAAAGCTGGATCTAAGGTAAACATCAGATCACTGATTAGTACATCCCGTGCCATGGTTTGTGCTTTCAACTAGTTCATGTTTAAAAGCTTGCCATCACTTCGCGTGCTTAGGTAAATGCCTTCTGTCCTCGTCCTAAATGCGTGCTTCAGAATCAAAGCAAATAACATGCCATACAGCGTGGGTGCAAGAACACACCCTTGATTGACGCCTCGGCGAATTTCGAAGGCTTCTGAATTGAAACCGTTAAAACGGACATTTAAACACCACACTTGACCCACATCTGTAATGTTCAGGACCTCGACATGAATTTCGGGGCACACTGCCCAGTTGTTCTAGCTTTTCTTGTTCAAAAATCTTTGGGTGAGCGTTGTGATTCGTTAGTTCCGAAATATAGAGTATTCTATTCCATCGTTTCTTGATCCCTCGTAGGCACAATGATGAGTGAAGTCCAAGATGCGTCATCAGTTCATTAACTATAAGCTTCCTGACAAGAGGCGATTGGAGGGCGGGAGAGCTCTGCCAACATTGAAACCAACTCAACTGTTTTAATCGATAGCCTATGGTTTATGCCTGCTGCGTTTCATGTTATTTTTCATAAAATTCAAAAGTATTGCTTCGAAATTGTTGTGTTGAGATGTACGCTATCGTTGTTTGATATAGATAACTGTATGCTGATTATACTGGCTGTTTTGAGCAATCCTAGGCAATGTACGTACCAGCGGCGAACCTAAAAAATCCAAAAAGACAATTATGTCATCAGGACGGTGATGAGTTCAATTATGATCCGTCTAACTAGAATCTGGTCACGGAAATTTCTTCGAGTTTGGCCCAGCAAGACTTTCGCATGATTACATATATGATAACAAATTAGCAAAGGTCTAAAAATAAGCATTTACCTCCCCTCTGATATTCAGCCTCTATTGATTTACGAGACTTGCTTGGCTATTGAAAATAACAGGTGTTAAAAACCCCGTCTGTTTAGATTCTCTAATCAGTAGAAGGAATAAAAAATACTGAATTTAGAGCACGTGAAAAATCAGTGCAAACCTCTTTCAACACTGCTCATATGCGCGTGATTTTAAAGCGCACGCGACAAAGTTCCACTAAGCTCACCAGATATTCTAACGTAGACATACACTGCACACGGTTCAATGTTAAAATACGTATAAATGTTATCGCGACACCACACACAATATTCCAGAATTTCAGCGGTTTCGAGTGCTGCTCAGGAGGAACCAACCTTGAGATGCCATGATGCTAAATAGATGAGAAACGAGCTTGGAATAAATGTTTTCTAGAATCTGGAGAATGAGCACAAACGGATTAGACCAGGCTGCATAAAAGTCAAATAAAAAACTCGTTAAATCAAGTATTACCAACCAGCAGATCGACATCAGCCTGGCATCTGCGAACCAAAACCAGCTATCCTCGCCACTTGATGTGACAACTCACAAGGTTAATTCAATACATACATTAGTTTGCAAAGCGAAAATGAGAGTTTCTTCCTAAACCAACTGCAGGTTAAACACCCTCACACCATTGATGATTTAACGATGATTTACTTACCGTTTTGTCAAGATTTCACAGATGCCATCAATGTTCTCTATTGACCTCACAAGAAAATATACATAAACAAACCGTCACTTCACCGTAATAAAACGAAAAACCCAATCACTCAGTGCATAATTTATGCATCACAATTTCATCAAGGAAAACTAATCCCACAAGAGTCAATATCTTTCACCAATGCATCAACATTTAATCCAACTATCCCAAAGCAGAGCATCTTAAAACGCTAGCAGTATTCTTTTCAAATTTAGTAAAGGGGTATCATGCCCCAATTTGATTTTCAATTTGTTCGGCGGTAAATCACTCCGGCGCCAATTTTCAACACGAGGGATTCATAAGAAATAAATTGTTCCACCAAGAATTAATTTAAACTCGAGTCTTGGTGGTCCTTTTTAATTGGGAAATTTAAATGCCAGCTCTGGGGACGCATACCATGATATGGGACCGTAAATGTTACGAAAGGTTTTTGAATACATTGTCCGAGTTGATTTGGACAGGAGACCGAAACAAATTGTTGAAAACTTTCCTTTGTCGATTTTAATTGAAGTTTAAAGCTACCTCCAAAACTAATCGTAGGTGAAATGAAGCAATGTATGTACCCATCAGATACAAGATTTCAGTGTGTATGGCATAAAAAGATGGTAGCTGTATCACGCCATAGGATATTCGTATAACGAAGATCGACATTTCTTGTGGTTAGAAAAAATGTCATGTATTATCTCGGTATGTTGGAAAATTATTCGTTAGGATAATTGTCGCGGGAAGTTGATCAGTTAAGTTATATAAGCGAGTTGTATGGTGGAATTATTGAGCATACTACTAGTAGGCCACGGTTTGAGCATTATCGTTTTACGGTAAGATCAGATATCTCCATTATATGACAATCGTACTCAAATTTAATTAGAGCAAATAGTTTATTTCGCAGTGTTGTGTTAGTTTTCTGAAAGTAATTGGGTGTGAGTGGATGGTTCGTGTAACTGCGCCCATTGTTTCACTGCAATTTGAACCCCATTTCAAAACATTTTGCTGTAGAATCCCAGCGCTAACCGAGGGGAATTTTTATTAGTAAGCTGGTTTGAGGGACTGGTCAATCTCGTGAGGGGTCAAATTAAATGGAGTGGAAAGTTTGGATGTAAGAATTTCATCGTACGACTATTTGGAACAGTGAATGATTTCTTTATTGTTTGTTCATCACCAATGACACGAAAACAGATAACCAAATCCAACTCCTGCCTTAGTACTCTGAGATACGGTAAAACTGCTTTTAGTGACATGGAAAAGGGTAAACGCATAGGGTTGGAGCGTCGAAGCTGTTTTCTTCTGAAGGAGGGGTTAAAAATTCTATTGGTATGAATGGAAGTATAGCGCTAATTTTAAATTATGCAGTCTTGCGACTAAATCCAATCAAAAAATTTAACTTTGAATAAGATTAGAATCGTGGTTAACGTTGGACAACTTGTCCTTGTAATAAACTTCTCTTAGAAATCTAGCGTGACGAAATCAATATCCAACTGTATCAGTCTAGCTGTTCATTTGTATCAAAAGGTTCGTGAAGATGACACTTGCCACTGGATAACAGCTAATTCTCCTTATAAACTGCACTAGGTTTGAAAGCAATAATTCATTGGAATTTTGTGAAAATGTAACAGCGGGCAAGAACTAAATTAGAGCTGCGGTACTCCATGAGCTGCTGTTTGCCGACGATGCAGTGATCCCGTTGTATCTGTACTGCGCCACTGCTGGCCCAGCCGTGGGTTAGAGAGAACACAACCGTAACTGGTAAATTCACTGAAGGAATGCGTAATACAAAGTCTCTACAGTGAACGTTCATTACATTATGCACTAGCGATCGATATTCTTAGATGCACGATCGATAGTTCCTTCACTGTCTATACTACAGATCCTTGATTATTGTCAAGAGCACCTTTTGTCGCTAATGGATAGTTTTTCGACAGTATCTAAACATTGTGGGCTCACAATCCGCATAAAAATCCTGCTGGTCAAGGTACTTTATCACCTCACGTCTTCATGGTTGAAAACTGCCAACCAGAGTCAATAGATAACTTCATATATCTCAATACAAATTTTGTGCAAAACACCTAACTTGTTAATGAGCATGTAGTGCAGTTTGTCGGAACAACTCCTATGTTGTATAACTAACAAGTATAACTTTATTTACCACTTTTCCACTGTTACAAGGCTCTCTGAAACTAATCATACTGTCTACACCTGATGACTGCAAACAGCCAGAAACCGGTAGTGGTGTGTAAGTGCGGGGGATGTGAGCAACACATTACATTGGTCATCCATGAGCGCCTCGAGTGCATGACCAAGAATCACTTTGTGATTCTGTGTTTGAACATTAGGTGAGATACCATCACTGTCATATCGAACACTCTGTGTTCTTTTAACATGATCAGATGAAGGAAACGCTTGACGAACGAAACTGACTGATTAAATTTGCGATGGACCATTTGTAAGAATTTTACTTTTTAATTGTAATGAATGGAGTCACTAAAAATATTTAATCCAATAAATTTACACTATTTCTTGCGAAACATCCACCAATCGTAATTTTTTGATTTCTGCTTATCGACGAGCCCCACCTGGCGAATGGGTTCCGATTATGTCAAGGTGTCATACCAATTTGTATTGTCACCATATGGTTTCTTTGGTCCGATAAGATTTCTACTGAATTGAAAATGAACAAATTCGTTCCTGAAGGAGATTTTCTCAAATGACTCGAATATTGTTTATACCACGATTATCCTTGAATGAAAATATTAATGCATTTTAGCTCACGTAAGTTGCAAAATGCTTCATATTGCTCAAAGTTTTGTTTACTGTGAGCTGATGCGAAAAATAACAAAATTTGAATGACTTATGATAAGCAGTAGAAACGGATGCCTTATATTTTGTAAACCTTTTAATGTCAATCGTTCTAAAGATTGATTTGATACGTGGTTGTAGTTTGACCGCGGTCTGCACATGTTTTCTCTTGATAAAATCAATTTCTCACAAATAATATCCTCACAAAACACAGACATCTTACCAAAGTAATGTGTTGCTAACATCCCCCGCACTTACACACCACTACCGGTTTCTGGCTGTTTGCCGTCATTAGGTGGTGACAGTAAGATTAGGTTCAGTGAGCCTTGAAACAGTGGATAAATGGTAAACAAGGTTATACTTGAATGCCACCGTTGCATAGGGTTCGAACAACGAACCACGATGTTCAAACACAGAATGACAATGGTCATCCATGAGCGCCTTGAGTGCTTAACCACGAATCACTTTGTGAATCTGTGTTTGAACATCGTGGTTCGTTGTACGAACCCTATGCAACAGACATCTTACGTTTAACGACAGAAATTAATTGTTTCAGAATAAAGCTTTCGTAGTTAACTAACGTATGACCAATTCTGCACCGGCAAGTTAAGGTGAATTTATATTGCTGGAAAGCGTGAGAGGAAATTTCTACGAATATTAAATAATGCAATACCAATCTTATTAGGAATCAGCGTAATAATGACGACAAACACATCAACTCACTTTGGAAACAGATCGATAAATCAGTATATACAATATAACGACTGAAGCGATGCACAGAATGTAACTTCCAAGTTGTGTTTTCTGCACAATGATATAGACAAGCTTCTCGACTTGTGTGGTATTCAGCTTTATCACCTCTGTGCACTCATATTTTGCAGTTTGATTTGCCATTGCCTCGGGTTTCCACAGCTTTACTGTAAAGGTCGAACTGATTCCAATTAGAACAGCCAGCAATACGACAACCACGATCAATCGTTTGGCACGTGTCAAGGTCAGAATCCGTTTGAATGGATGGCACAAGCAGAAATATCGATCGAACGCAATGCACGTGATTAGAAGGCTGCTAAATGGTATGAAACTGTTGTTGAACAGGTAATAAGCTTTGCATAGAAACTCCGAACGAATTTCCCATTCAATGTATTCGAAGTAAACTGTCATTGGGATTGTCGTTAGACAACACAGAAGGTCGGATAAAGCCAGGACCAGGATGAATAACGTTGCGTTGAGTTTGTCATGTTTCAATGAATAGACAATAACCACGAGAAGATTACCGACCAATCCGACAACGATTATTATAGATAGCATAACGACCACAGTCGGAATTTGGTTTGACACACCGGTCGTCATGTAAGACATCTTTGCCGGTTCGAATGTAAGGTGTACTAATTTAAATTCTCTCAGAATTCATTGGTTTGCCTGAAATAAAAAGCAACATTATCAGGTTTTAGGGATCATATCAATTTAACTGTAAAAAGTGATAAGAAGAATTAAAGAAGAAATTATTAAGGAGAATGTTTTTTTAAGAAATTCAAATCGCCAATCGTGCATATCCTAACAAGCCTTTGATTGGTCAGCAAGATATTGGGTGAGGTAAGGGTCAAAAGTTTTAATACGTTTTTTCAGTTATTGAATAGAGGACGCGATATGGGATTCGCGTGGAAGAGAATGGTTAGCAAATTAATATGACCTCGTCCAGTAGGTGTCCATTATTGTCAAAATAACTTTGACCAATCTGTCGCATTCATAGAAAGGATACCCGACAATCAAATCACGAATTTATTCCGGAGAGGAAATTCTTTTCATTAATACCTTAAAAGTCATTCATCTGGATAAAGGATTTCATGGACAATGAATTGACGACCAGAAAGCTAACTGCATCAGGCGGCCGAACATTTATTAATTGCTCTGCTTCTAAAGCACGCTTTTAGGACGAGAACAGAAGGCATTTACCTATGCACGCGAAGTGATAGCAAGCTTTTTAACCTGAACCGGTTGAGATCACAAACCAAGGCACGGGATTTGCTAATCTGTGATCTGATGTTTACCGTCGATGCAGCCTTCATTGCTCACTCACAAGAGAAGCTCCAGTCGCTAATGGGCTGTTTTTCGTCTGCATGAAATGAATTTGGGATGACAATCAGAATGAGCAAGATAAAAATCCTTGGTCAAGGGATTGTATCGCCTCCAATCATCAGTGTCGGAAACTGTCACCATGAACCAGTTAATCATTTCACATTTCTTGGTCCAGCCATTGCGGATAACCTCTCGCTAGACACGGAGATTGATAATTGAATTGGCAGAGCAGCTGTCATTCTGTCCCGATTGCACTCTCGTGTTTGCGGTAACCGCAAGTTGATTGAAAAGACAAAGATGATGGTATACAGCGCGTGCGTATTAAAAGCTTTACTGTACGGCAGTGAAACCTGAACCATCCACTCAAGACACGAACGGAAGCTGAATGCTTTCCATCTACAAAGCATCCTTCGTATCTTGAACATATCTTGGATGGACAGAGTGACTAACGCTGAAGTGCGTTTAAAAGCTGGTCTACAGAGCATGTTCACCCTATTACGTCAGCGCCGCCTGAGGTGGCTTGGTCATGTCTATAGAATGGAAAATGGTCGTATTCCGAAAGATCTACTCTATGGTGAGTTGCAATTAGGAAGTCAACCATTGGGCAGACCGCACTTGCGGTACAAAGTTGTTTGCACAAGAGATATGAAGGCTCTCGACATTGACCCCGCGAGCTGGGAAGAACTTGCTATCGACCGCTCACTTTGGAGGCATTGTGTAAAGCGTCGTCTGCAAGCCGTGGAGGATCAGATACAGCTCTTGGCTGCTGAACGCAGATCACCCCGCCGGCGTGCAACTGAAGCAAGCGCTGCGGGAGAGATTGTTCCTCCTGAATCGGACTTTATAGTCATTCAAAAAGCTGCGAAACATGAAATCCATGCGATTGTGATGTACATCCATGGTCGACATCGACCGACGGAGCCGTACAACAACAACAAAAACAACAACAGTCAAATTATCAGTCCATTAAAGCCACTGTAGTTTCATGGAGGTAAAACACACTCCATTTTTTGAAATCCGAGCCATTTAAAGGAACGCCAGTAACTCATTGAGGGAGAGTTCAATATAGTTGGACCTCCAAGCTGAGAAGACCATCTCGTTGGTATGGCAAACCTTGTACTACAGTGGAATACAAACGCAACTTGTGTACCTATCTTCCATTGTTTCAAGGCTTGTGGATCCTAATCGGACTAACCCCAACTGATGACTGCAAACAGCACGAAAACTTTTGTAAGATTTGTGTGATGGAAATGCATGCAAATGTCCATTCAAGAATAACAGGATTCCTTATCCAAGTTTTAGCGTCGTATGACTTTACTGGAATGTAAAAAGACCAAAATATTTTCAAATTCTCAGAACTCTGAACTCAGACAGTTTTATGGTAGAAAAAGCAGTAAGATAAACAATAACCATAGGATGACGAGGTATATGGAGTAAAAATATAAAATCTCTCGAAAATAAATAGGGCCATTGGGCTTTATCAAGTGTTTAAAGGGAAGGTTTTCAGTATGCGAGATTTTGAATGCCGCATCGGTCGTTGGGGAAATTCGTGTAGATTTAGTTTTAAAATTCGCTCTTTGATAGGAAAATTTGTGAATCGGGTGAGCTACTTTGTCACATGAAGATAAATCCGGTCACATAGTTCGATATCATTCCTCAGCCATGGTGCCCAGGCTTGGGTAGAATATTCCATAACAAGACGTACATACGTATGTATTCATTACCGGGGTAAGGTTTCGGGCGTGAAAATCCTGAATATCTCTTTTAGAAGACTCAAGATACGGCAGGCTTTATTGTACACTATCCGGCAATGATGTCCAGACTTAAGGTTAAACGACACCCAGATACCAAGATCTTTTTCTGTGGTGGTCCAGACGAGATCTTGCGTGCCAAGCTGATATGTGTGGTGCAGAGAGTTTCCAAGATTTTCCCGTTGTAATGACATACAGTCATTAACAGACTTAACACGTTTCCATATTTTATTATCATCGGCAAACAGTATCAAGGTACGTCCAATATCCTCTACAATATCGTTCATATACACAAAGCATAGAAGAAGTCCAACCACCGAGCCTCGTGGAACTCCACTTGTGACGTCTATTTTTCGAGATAGGGTGCTGCCAACGCGACCTTGGACGTGTCTATCAGTGATATAGTCCCTTATCCGATTCAGCAACATTCCCGTTATTCCGTAATCTTCGAGCTTTTTATTAAAATGTCATGGTTGACTCTATCCAAAGCTTTGGAAATGTCGATGTAGCAATCAGGTACAACATCACATTCGTCTAGTGACTTGGTCCAATCCTCGAACGTTGTAAGACGGTAAGATAAACAACAACGATTAATTCGAAAACCATGTTGTGCTGCAGTCACAATGCGTTCCATTAATTTAAAGATTACTCGAAGTAGCGTTACCGGTCAATAGTTCGCTGTATCTTAACGACTACCGCCTTTATGCATAAGAGTTATCTCTGCTTTACAATGCGGCTGAGATTGAATAGGTGCGTGAGAGGAGCAGTCAAAGCAATGCGACACCTGCGAAGCACGGCGGGGTTAATTTTCTCTGCGCGTAGGGACTTCTTTTCGTTTAGTTGACTAAGTTCCCGCCCAACAATCTATTCATTGACCATCATTTCACTTCATGGTTCCAAACGTGGCGAATTTGGTAAAACGTGATTTCGGTGCGGAGTGCGATCTCATCAAATCAAGCATCTAACGAGTGGTCGGAATAATTTTACACTGACACTTGCACGAATTACTACATGTTTCCAAGTCATACACGGATGACTTAAAAAATTTTGTGATCTTCTCATCTGGATCTAACGGATTATACCATATTTGCCCTACGGAAGGACAACACGTTGGTTTTTCGTATTCGGGATAAATTTATTCGTAACATTCACGCGCGCAAAATTTAACAATCTTAGACGCATATAGTTGAATTTCCATCCACTCGCAAGAGCTCAAAATTCTATATCCTTTGAGATTTCTCTCAGCATTGTCTTGCCCCGTTAACTTGGACACAAACACACGAACGCACATATACGCGAAGCGATGACTCAGAAAGCCGTACGACAAAAGTGCAAAAACTGTACGAAAGGTCTAATTGCGAAGGCAAATGCTGTGACCTCACTTGTCTGCTCTGGCAAAATATATGAAACCTGCGATACGACCTTGACGAAGAAAGCTTAAAATGTAATCAAAGACGATTTCATCGCGGGAGTTTGATACATCTGCTTCGAATGCAGAGAAAATTCAGGAGGCCTGTGCGACCCAGCAACTGTAGAAACAACCAATCGGGGACTGAGTTTAGAGACGCGAATAGTCGCCTCTGAATCATGTTGAAAAAATCGAATTTAACCTCGATTCTTTCTTATTCGCTCACGCAAAACCAGCGTCATCTAAACTCAAACATGCATCAAATGATAGTTGTATGTTGACAAACGAGAAAGCTCTCGCTGATCAAAACACAACATGGAAAAAAGTGTACCATAATGACCTCTCAAACGTGAGTTCCCGGAGCCAGCACATATATTAAACTATCGAACACATGAACCGAGGCAAACACCGAAATCATACGCCACCACAGTTTCAGGCGCTGACGCAAAAGCATATTTAGCTATCGGAAAGAATACTTGTGGACGAACTCTACAAAATTCAAATAATCGATCAGCCACTAATATGCCAGAATCAGATGCTTCACTATTTGAGGCTCGGATGCAGCACGATCTTAAGGTATGGTTTGGTCTGTGCGAAATGATGAAAATAAATCATGTTATACCCACTTCCACTCACCCATAGAAGAATATGTGATTCGTCAAACCACGATGAACCACGGTTGCTTAAATTAGCCGTACACAATTAAAGAGATGTAGAACAAATATTGCCAAACGCATATATGCTACGACGTAGCTCAGAAAGACCCTGCCGTGTCTACCCCGATATTCCATGATGCGAGAGAAACTGTACAACCACTGATCGTGGAAACAATTTCTCCCGTAGTCTTGTCTTTCTTAGGATTCCAGAAATCTTTGGTGATTCTTTCACTCACGAAACCTTTATTCACGACCGAAAGCAGTGGAGATTCCTGCCAGAATATATTAATATTTCCTATGAAGTTGCGGTTGATATTTTCCGTCTACCACCATCTCCGAAGTACAATAGATAAGTGTACCTCGATCAACGTGTATATCGCAAATTTAGCTTAGCTTTTGTCCCTGTTCATAGAAGATTATTTCTTGTAAAAACTCACAGAAGAGCATAGTTCAAAGTCTCCACCATGCTGAACAGACGTTGAAATAAATAACTCACTTTTCACTGTTATTTGACTCACAATCGACACGCAGAAACCTCAAACATCACCGAAACACTCTAAAGTCACCCAAACGGCGTTTGTTTTCATGTGTTGTATAGTTGATATAGCAACGGAAGCATACGCATTTCTCTAAAACAACATTTTTTGACGAGGTTGAATCAATCAGTAGCATGATGCTTTTACGATTTGAGTCAAAATATGAACAGTCTTCCTAAACACGAACTCCAAACACACAATCTCTGTATGGAGGTTTCGAGGTGGAAGGAAGGATGGAAGGACAAAGATTTATTTGGAAAATTTTGAAATTTCAGATGCTAATCTCCCTCCAGTTGATTAGGGTTCAAACTAAAACTCTTATGGGAATTTCGGTAACCCGTATCTATAACGGGATGACAAGTGCACAGCTTTATCTCAAACTTCCAGGACGGGGATTTTGATGCAGAAATTAGGTTGTTTCGCACAAAGAAAAATATTTGATTGAAGTATTGCTTCATTTGAAATGTGGAAGATTGCGATATACATGGTCATCATGATTTTGCAAGTAGAGACGTATCCGAATATTTGTGATAGAGCGACCGTAAGCACTCGAAAGTTTAGTAGATTCAAGGCTCACTGAAACTAATCTTACTGTCTCCACCTGATGATGGCAAACAGACAGAATCCGGTAGTGGTGTGCAAATGCGGGTTATGTGAGCAACACATTACTTTGGTCATTCATAAGCTCCTTGAGTGTTTGACTAAGAATCACTTTGTGATTATGTGTTTGAACATCGTGGTACGTTGTACGAACCCTATGTGCCTAATAATTGTACACTCCAGTGATTAAACGTTGAAAACAATCCAAAAGTATCCACCCTTGGCTGGATATTGATATTTATCCGCCAAATACGGCAATTGATTCGGCTGAGCATCGCTTTTTATTAGAACGAGAAAAACTACGATTTGAACTCGTTTATTCTCGGTATGCTTGTTTCCTCAATGTATCTTAGAATGTGGCAGATATGCTTTGGTTATTAGCAAACTGCAATACAGGAAGATATTTACTAATATTACTTTTGTTTTCAAAGTTCTATGAAGCGGGTTTAGGTTTAGACGAAGTGGTAAACTTGAAGAAATCGAAATAATTCAAAGATCCTTGAGATTGCAATCAATTAAACACCTACACAAACGATACACACAAGGATTGGTGATTGTAAAGTCAATTACATTTTCAACCATAAAACGTGAATGTTAAAATCTACAGAATCAAAAAGCAAATAATTTCCGGTTCACAAAACCCATCTTCCTTTGATCCATTACATCACAAATTTGGAACAACGGTTCATATCGTGGTTTGCAAAATGGGACAACTCTGTCACCAACCAAATTTAGATCTGGCGCCGACCATCCGGTAGTGAGTTTCAAAATTAAAAGTTGTTAACAATTTCCCCCTGATCGATTATTTTGGTGAATTTGAATTTTCACGTGACGCGATTTCGATATACGGCCGCGTTCAAAAAAGTAGACTTCACTATGTGAGGAAGTGTGCTAAAATATTGTATGCGAAATGCTAGGTCTAGTATAAATAAGTGTTTATGGAATAAAAACTAAGTCAAAAACAAGCAAAACAAAAACAAATGAAAAATATGCAAGGCTCATACTCTGGTTTTTCATTGTTTCCTATTATAATGTAGTATTCTATCCGGCGCATAAAAATATTTATATTTGCAGACAAGATTTCAAACACAAATTGCCATCAAAATTGAAGTGGTGGAATTCATCCTATTTTGACAATCTCTGAGAATATCTTGTTGATCATTCTTCGATTTAGAAAGAAAGTAGAAATGTTTTGGTATTCAGCTTTCGATATTAATCTGACATCACTTACGTTCATTCGAAATTGCCCTTCATTAAATGTTCAGAAAGAAATAATTGTGAATTGCTCGGTAGAAAATGTAGTCTCGAAAGAATTTGAATTTATGTACATGGTTGTCGTAAATACTTAATTGTGCTTTCTAAAGATTGTTGGAAACCTTGGGAATAAATGTATCACTAGTGTCTCTTAATTTGACAGGTCGAGTCTAACTTTACACATCGGAAGCGCAAACTGTCAGTTGGATTTTGGGTAAGTTTTCAACGCGACAACATATTCAATTTTATATTTCATCCCAGATGTTAGGAATTATGTATCCGCTGGTTCTATTCAGGCTCCCCAGCACGAAGTGTAATAAGCACTATGATTTCTCATATAGACCTATCACTTTGATAACTAATATTTGACAGGGCTTGACAACGCTGCATGCGTGAGCTGCAAATATACGACATCTTATTACGCAAGGTAATAAGTCTCAAATGCACGATCAGTTCTCTTCGGAGAACATGATTACCAGGTTGTGTGAAAGGCAAGCCTATCAAAAACTGCCTGCGGTGAAATATGATTTCAGATCAGCCAATGACACGTCGGCACACACAAAGCACAGTGAATACCAATGACGATCCTTTCTCGGTAATTTCAGCGACGATGCCATGCTAGTTGAAGGCGTAATATTCAAGTTTTTCAACACCAGTGTAGCAGGCAATAACAAGTGAGCTACTGTAATAATCATCCAACCAGTCTATTGGAGGTATTGCTATTTGACGAAGTCCAGTCGAGTGAATTCCCTTTCTCCGCTTGATTATCATACAGGATTAGCAAATACAGAGAACCTTTCAGGATCAAGAGTTGCTCACATTGTTTGAAAACGGTCATCGCTTGCCTGGTGCCTAAGTACATATTTGCAAACAGATTTTGTTTAAAAAATAGTTGGTCTGGACGAATCCAGGAGAAGTATTCGTGTGCCAAAAAGGCAAAAGATACCTAAATGTTGAGCGACACCTAATCTGAAAAAATCCTGACAGCGATCCCTTGAAGCAAAGGTTTTTGATATGTTCGTTTGTATCAGTCTTGATAGAAAAGAGCAAAACCAACCTTTATCTGCGCGTCTCAAAGAGTTCTTTACTTTATACATAGCGCTCTTCATGAAAAATAACACCTTCGAGTTCAGTGGTAAATGTCCCTGAGGTATTTTCGTGTTATTTGTCATCGCAGGCCTATGCTGATTGGTCAATTACTGCTCCAATCGATCGGTTTTAACGTTACACACCATTCGCAAAATAGCATCTTCGATTAGACAACACGAGAACCTCTAAAGTAAGATATTAAACGTACTTTCTAGATATCACTTCCACTCATAAACTATTTTTAAATCAATGTACGGTGGAACCCACCTACAACGAACTCGTTTACAACGAATTCTTGGGTTGAACGAACACACCATGATTTCCCAAATAAATTCCTTCTTTGTAAGCTTATTTAAATTATTCGTACAACGAACCTGTTCGTTACGAATCTCGCCTATTACGAACACTGTATGCGTTCCCGACAGCTATGTTTGTTAAATAAAGTTCATACATACAACGAACCCGCTTTGTCTTGCCTTTAACATACAACGCTCCGTCAAGAGTGGCCTGTAGTGCGCTAAGAATAGAACTGACACACACAGCTTGGCGAGACACAGGCAGCCTGGCTTACAGTGTGCTAACTGACTCGCACGCACGCACAAGACAATCACGTGAATTCTCTGTGAGTGGTAGTTCCGTCTGTGAAAGATGCCAGGAGTGCTCTTGATCTCTGCAGGAGATTTTTAGGATAGAAGGAAGAGACGTCGAAAGAGAACTTGAATTTGTGGAGAGAGAGAGAGAGATCGAGGCGGTGGCGATGTCAAAACTTAAACAAAAGAGCATCGCCAGCTACTTCATGAAAGCGTGAGAATGGACTGTCAGTTTGTGTGCAAGATGATGTTACTACTTCGTTTTAGAATAAATTTACTATTATTAACATGAACTTGGATTTAATGTTGTGATCCGTGTGCTGTGGCATCATCTAATCATCAAATGGTTTACACGCATGCAGAAACACACAAAGGTAAGACATTCTTCACTTGTTTACACGTGTACAGAAAAACGTCGGCAAAATCACATGTCTGACAATGCGTTTTACTTACAACGAATTCCGCTTTTAACGAAAATTTTACTCTCCTCCCAGAGATTCGTTGTACCCGGGATCCACGGTATACTGGATCTGTTGCACACGCCTGATCTCAAAATTAATCCTTTCGATAAATTTCAATTCTAGCCTGTCCCATGGGACCGACCACTTTCAAGTTGACAACGAAAATCAATAGAATATTCCCAAGGGATATTATGGGAACATAAGCAATGTTGTATTCCTTGATACAATAAAGAATATCCTTAGAATTTTATTTAACATATGATACATATAATTGAAAAACCGAGGCGTTCTTTAGCATCACCTACAGAGCACTGATAATTCGTAATTTTATTGATCACTTTATTTCATTGGTTAATAAAATTCATTGAATTGCGTTCACTTTTGCATCCATCACGTGACAGACTTGTTCACCTCACGACTTGAACCAATCCCGAAGACTTTAAGGTGACCCTATTGTGTAAACGTTAGCATATAACGAATAAAGATTTAATCTTCGCGTAAAATATTCATGTTTTGACTGGGAGAGATTATCAAATATTGAACGTAGACATAATCAACAGACCATCGGTAATTAATATACTTTTAACCGCGTGATATGAAAATAATCTTTTATTCCATTTACTCTAACATGCTGTGTTTCAACACGGTTGTTATCTTTGTACGAGCGCTATTTAAAATTAACTTCAACGTAGGCTATCTTGATTCGAATAAATTTGCTTTTGGGGAGTGCTCGCATTCTCAAACTTGCACACCATAACCGGTTTCTGGCTGTTTGCCTTTATCAAGTGGAGTCAGTAAGATCAGGTTCAGTGAGCCTTGAAACAATGGATGAGAGATAAAATAAAGTTATACTTGATAGCGACTGTGTTGGCTTGTTTGTGGAGAAAATGATCTAAGGGCGGTTTCAAAGTCAGGATTCGTTTGTCACTCATCCGTTGCTTGAAGGCTTACCGGATCGGGATTTGCGGTCTTTACATGTTGAGAAGCATCATTCTTTTTATTCTTTGCCAGACCTTTGTGTCTACCATCCGTGTTTAGCACGACGCTTTTTCTGCAGTATGAGTTCATTCATTGGTCACTGTGCTAGACGTTCGCACTGATTTTCCCAAGGTTATACTTGAATGCCACTGTTGCATCGGGTTCGTACAACGAACCACAATGTTCAAACACATTCAAGTATAACTTTGTTTACCATTTATCCACTGTTTCAAGGCTCACTGAACCTAATCTTATTGTCCCCACCTGATGACGGCAAACACCCAGAAACCGGTAGTGGAGTGTAATTTCGAAGGATGTGGGCAACACATTATATTGGTGGTACCGTATTTACACATGGGAATGTTGGGAGCTAGGATGTAAACATATCTCGGAATCTGGCATCAGCTGGATTGAACCAAGAACCGCTCGATTTGAATATAAACGTAATCTCTTTTTTGCTGTCATGTCTTCTCCGGAATATTTCTATGAGTGAGTTTACCATTATTGTGCTCGTGAAGATTTTAAAATATTTGTAGTAATTCTTGATTGAATTTTTCACGATTATTTGCTATCCACCCACGTAAACGACCACTCGCTAAAATTGTTCTGCTCAAACTTTACAAACATTCGAAACTCGTTTGATCAAACAAACGATCACTTTTTAAAGGGGAATTGAATCATAAAGTCACGAAATGTAATTTCCACGAGCAATATCGTTCCTACTTACCCAAGTAATGGTTAAAGGTGTTTCAAATTTGCCATATTTGCTACCGAAATTGTTACATTATTACGCCCCATAGGACACATGGCTTATGACGGAAAACTAAGGTTGTACGTTTGCTCATGAATCGGTTAGAGCAGGTTCCGGTTATTCTACTCTGCTGACACAGAAACTTTGTCAAACAAAAGGTGTTTCAGACTTTTGTGTTTGCTGTTCCCATCCAGTTTTTACCTGATGACGAAAAACAGACCGAAAATAGTTTAGGTGTGGAGGTTGTGAGCGCTACTAAAACTGATCATTGCGGTAAATTGATCTGTGGACTTGAATCTATTGCGTGGATATTTCATCAATAGGCTGACGGTAGGAATCTGATTATTAGTGGCGTACAGGTAGAAATTTATTAACTACTTCCCCGCTGCTTCAAGTCTCTGTCAAACAGTCAAAATCCCGCTTGTCGAACGTATGTCAATGTCTTGTGAAAATTGCTTTAACATTTCTGCCATTTGTTATCTAAGTTCATTTAACAATTCAATCGCTTCCTAAAATGCTACTTTGGCGTGACATATTTACACCATAGAAGCGCAAACATATTTCTCTGCTGTACGGCAATCTTGCAAAACTAAAATTAAATCACAAGCGAAAATTGAATTCGCAGAATGGGATTACATCCATAAAAATTAGATTATTGCCCACATTCATTTTGCCAAATCACTCCGGTTTCAGCTTTTTATTCTATTTTCATGTCCAGTCTTGTACTTTTGTTTTATTATTACCATAAAATTAATTTTTATCGATAACTCAGTGTCAAACCTTGAAACAATGACCTTGAAAAGGAATAACACGATAAACAACTGTAAAAGATTTTCCCTCATTTTTTGATACAAACAAGTCAATCAAGCTTGACATATTGCAATAACAACTTTCTAAATTGACGCCTACGTTGACAGGTTAGTAGCCCAGGGTATTTAGGGTCGCGGAACGTAGGTTGGTTTTTGCTTGACAATGTGTCATGTGTCAAACAGTCTAATGATCCATTTATTGTTGGGGGAAAGTGAAGCGTGATTTTTCCTCATTACGGGTTAATAACAAATCCGGTGATCCCGAGTGGGTTGGTTTATGTCGTACTGAAAATTTCGGCTCACGCTAAATTAATTTCGTCTAATTAGTCTAAAAGGGTAAATAGCTAATCTTGATATAGTGAAAATTGGAAATTTATAATCAAGATAAGCAAAGGTGTACTTGAATGCCACTGTTAAATAGGATTCTTACAACGAAACACGATGTTCAAATACAGAATTACCTAGCAACTCCAGGAGAAGCATTCAGAGCGTTCAAAAACGATTATTATATTGTGGTGTTTACATCTCCATGATCTTGTGATTCTTTATTTGAACATTGTGGTGCTTTGTAAGAACCCTATACAACGGTGGCATGCAAGTATACCTGTGTTTATCAACATAGCACTGTTTCAAGGCTCACTGAACCTGATCTTACTGTCTCCACCTGATGACAACAAACAGCCAGAAACCGGTAGTGATGTGTAAGTGAGCGGGATGTGAGCACCACAATTATTATAGTCAACATGTTTAAATTATTATTTGAATTCCAAAATATTTTATCGAAAACTTTAGTAAAATACTTTCCAACGAATAAAGAGCTGAGTTTTCTGACATGTTTAGTTACACGTACCGTATTTTTCGGACTATAAGGCGCACAAGAAAACACTAATATGTACGAAAAATCGGCAGTGTGCCATAAGAAAACAGATCGTTCACTGATACTGCGTCTTATAATCCGTATAGTCCGAAAAATACGGTATATGCAATATCCAAAAGATGCAGACTTTACAATCTGGTACACATTAAAGCAATTAAATATAAATTTGGTACGTTCAACATATCGAAATATGAATCAGAACACTTGACAGATCATTGAGATGTTATTATGTTGTCATTGAAATTATTGATTATTTTGTCAAAACCATTGTAAATGTTCTAGTAGTTCAAATATTGGATAGAAATTTTGACCATCTTATGGCCTTTACTCGCTTCCATTTCTCCTTTATTTTCAAAACTTGATTGTACTGCATAACGCCGTCACTCCAGAAAAGATAAGATTCAAGCGTTGTTCTGTGAGCCACGACAAGGGGGTTCAAAAGACAAAACCGTCGCTAGAACGCAGTCGTCAGCAAACACTACTAGGGCCCAACGAAAATTTTTCTTACATGTTTAGTTACATGCATATGCAATATGCAGAAGATGCTGGCTTTATAATCTCGTACACATTAAAGCAATAAAATATAAATTTGGTAAACTCAACATAACACTCACTCACTCACTCAGTCCTCTTCGTGCTGGGTGGCGCATGAGGCGAAGACAACTCCTCAACTCAACATATCATTGGGATGTTATTATGTTGTCATTGAAATTATTGATTATTTTGTCAAAATCATTGTAAAGGATCTAATAGTGTAATTATTGGATACAAATTTTGACCATCTTATGCCATTAATCTAGTCTATCAATGCAGGCAGAAATTAAAATAACTCACTCTACCGGGTGAAACCGGGGACGATGACAATCCAGTCAAAACCGAGTTTAATCACTGATCATGATTATTTAGGCTGCCAAAACAGGTCTTTAACGAATCCATTGTTTAGAGGATAAACGTCCTATTTCTTTAAGCAACTGTATGACAACTTTCTTTTTTAATCCTGCTAGTTCTGACAGTTAAGTAGTTGTTCTTCTCACATGTAATGTTTATTCAATTTGTAACAGATCACACTTCATTCTAAAATGTCACCTTGAGTGGCCGCAAATGATATGCCAGGTAACACCAATATTGATTGGGAACTAAAAGTTTGGCATAGATGCTCATTGATAAAAAACCTTTGGATAAGGATTAGTGGAAAGCTGACCAGATCAGTTTACTGCAAGAATGTCTATAATTTATAAACACCAGCAGATTGCTCAACATTTTTCGAAGAATAGTTTAACGTTTCTCGCGGTTAACGATTCCGCGAGTAATGTACGTCAACGTTCGCGGAATGAAGATCCATGTGTGAAAGTTATCGGCTCCATGAATATAGAAGAATATTGCTATTTTTGATAAAATTCACCACAGTGCAACAAAGTGAGTGATTGGTCTTCCGCACACTGAGAGAATGCGACGTCTGGGTGTTGGTGACTTCAGCCAAAGGAGGATACAGCGACCAATAAAATTGTATTTACCGAACCGTACCACTAAAAAATGTTTCATGAGTGTGGTGAGAGATTGACGGGTGATCAAACCTCGAATTAGATTCCTGCACAAGTTTCTGATGTTTTTGCTATTGTTTGCTTGGAATTACACACCTCAGAATGCGGTGGAACCACCGTGCATGGCGAAATTTGGAGGAACATTGAATATTAATGAGCAAACGGATGTTGGTTGCAAGCCATATATTCGATATACTCGTAAGTAGTGTTGTTGTTATTAAGCAAGACACAAACGGAAACTGAATGCTTTCCATCTACGAAACATCCGTCGTATCGTGAACATATAGTGGATGGACAGAGTGAATAATGCTGAAATGCTTTCAAAAACTGGTATACAGAGCATGTTCATTACGGCAGCGCCACCTGCGGTGGCTTGGCCACGTCTACAGAAAGATGTACTCTATGGTGAGTTGCAATTAGGAAGTCGACCATTGGGCAGACCGCACTTGCGGTACAAAGACGTTTGAAAATGAGATATTAAAGCTTATGGCATTGTCCCCGCGAGTTGGGAAGAACTTGCTCTGCACCGCTTACATTGAAGGCATTGTGCGAGCGTCGTCTACAAGCTGGAGAGGAGCGGATACAGCTCTTGGCTGCTCAACGCAAATCATGCCGCCGCGTGCAACTGACGCCAATCGACCGAGTACTGTCTATCGTTGCGAGCGCTGCGAGAGAGATTGTTCCTCCCGAATCGGATTGTTTAGTCATTCGAAAAGCTGTGAAACATGAATAAAATCATTCGAATGTGATGTACATCCATGGTCAACATCAACCAAAGGAGGCCAACAACATTGTTGCTGTTAGTAATATTATGAAGCCTCCGCTTTTTTCGCCAGAAATCTTTGCTTCCATCATTGTCACAGTATAGTGTACTCCGCACTGTTTGTGGGAATAACTTTGTGAACTACCTTGAGCAGCAAGCTGCTGGTAAATGATTGTGACCGATAGGATAGCCATAAAATAAACAATATCATACATCACATCTAGGCAAGCAAGCCATTCTGTCCACAAAAGTGGATGGCACTTGTATACAACCAAAACAATTGAGGGAATACAGCGCACGCAAAGGGGTCCATAGTCAGTCTATCGTAACACGCTTAATGCCTTACTTGGCCAACTCAAGATTAGTCAGGTGAATGTAATTTAAACATGGTCGCTGTTCGGACTGACACCTTCGGTCTGACGAATTTTCCCTATCACAAGTGAAACGTTAGCAACAAACTACTCTAACCGATCATTTACAATTCGTCAAGCAGCATTCCGTTCCGCAACACTGCATCTACCAATTCATTCCCATAGTAATGAACTATGCAGTGGAGTAGAACATTATATAATGTAAATCGATTTTCATAGAATGATCGCAATTCAGCATGCCTGTTCGAATGGGTTGTGCTCACTGGTCATGTTTTAGTTCGAACTAAGTCTATCATAGCGAAGAAGGTTTGATGCAGGTTTCATATGAATTATCAATATTCGTAACGGCTTATCAGATTTAGCTTCATTGCTAATACTTTGTGCCCTAATTAATAGTAATTACAGAGTCTTAATAATATTCAATTGGACCCCACATGTTAGTATTTGATATTTGACTCGATATCCCATCGACAAAATCTAGATCATGTGTAACGGCTCAGGACTACTTTAAGTGACGAATGGATACCGGAACACAGCGTTCGAATGGGCTAACTTGTTCAATCGTGTCAGTGCTCAATATTATCGAACTTTCTACCTCTAGCATCTAACAATTAAGTTTTGCTTTCAATCTTCAAGCTTTAAAGGATTCAAGGATTTATGGTTGAAAATTTAATACTCGACAACATCACAGGACTACGGTATGCATTAAAATGGGAAAAATATAATGGTATAAAAGGAATAGAAAATATCAAATGTAAGGATCACGGATGATAATCTTTTGCATATGTAAGTCCAATTTCTCTTTAAACACCGCCAGGCAATGAGAGTCCGTCACATGTTGGGGTAGGGAATTTTGAAGTAAATCGTACGGCAAAAAATGGTGCCGATAATCAATATGGGAACTTGTGACGTAAAGGGATAAGGTATGTCCGCGTGTCACTTTCCAATCACACACATGAAGCAAGTGTTTTAGTGGATGTCCTTCGGTAGACACAATTCTATATGTCAGAATAATATCGCGCCCTATCCTCCTTTGGGTAAAGTCACATGGACACAGACTTCGCAGTTTTCCGTGTACGGAACATTGCAAAGACCCATCACTAACTTTGTCGCTCTGTGATAAAGTTTATCAAACATAGCAATATCTTCTCGCAGCCGATGAGCTCAGAACTTCACCGCATACTCCATCGTAGGGCGAAGGTAGACATTCATTATCCTTGGTAACTTTACCAGCGAGAATCTTCGGAAGTTCTAAAGTTTCTCAAAAATCAATTGAATTATCATTCTACACAAAGTTCTGAGAAGACAAATTAAATTGCTTAGGGATCTATGCACGAGCTCTGCATAATTTTTTATTACTAGGACGTATTTTTGAACACATTTAGTTGGTTTTATTGGCCAAGATATTCAGTACCAATTCTTTTGATGCACACCACACGCATGGACACCATGATTGAAAATGGACATGGTACTATACGAGAGTATTAATCACAAAACAGCCAAAATAATCAGCTAGTTCTTTACAATCCTCTATGAGTAGCGACCGCTTAGCGTTTTTAAGCACCGTCGTAGGTAGGCGAATATGATTTACAATTATTCACACTCCCGGAAAGTTGCTCAAAGCGTTCCGCCCAGTTTGGCGCCAATTTAAACTTATTTCATGTGTCGCAACACGTCCCAACATTAGATATTACCGCCCAGAGTATAGACATGAAAAAACATTAAAAACATCCAAGTCGAGTATCTTTATGATAACAACTTTTCACTAAAGCTATGCTCACCGATGGCGGGTGCGAAATATTGTATGCAATTATGAAGCATTCCTAAATTATTTCATTGATTTAGTGACGATTAATATCATATAGCGATAAAATGAATACAGCAGACTTTCTAATTCCTTCTGCATTTCATATTTCATTATATAGTTTCGAAGAACATTTATGCGATTCATCAGTCTTGACGAAATTTAACTTCCAACGGGAATTGTTCGTCTTGTTCACTCCATTGAATTACAATTCGTTCAATATTTTTAATAATATAGTCTTGGTGTGTAAGTGCGGGGGATGTGAGCAACATATTGCTTTGATCATCCATTAGCGCCTTGAGTGCTTGACCATGAATCACTATGTGATTCTGTGTTTGAACACCATGGTTGGTTTTAAGAACCCTATGTAACATTAGCATTCAAGTATAAATTTGATTATAGTCTTGTAATTTTAAGTAATACAAGTGCAGTTCATATGAGCACTACATGGCATAAGCTTCAGAATATCTTTTTTCAATTTGAAAACATCGATTCTTACATGAATTTTTAATAAGATCTAATTTCTATTTAACAATTAACTAGTTTAGGCTAATGGTTTGTTTAGATATTCTATAATGTTTAAAACTCCATCCCAAGCAATCCGTGAATGCTTAATATAGAATTTTGAACAAATCATTTCATAAAAGTGTGAATAGACATCATCTTGTTTGAATAGATATCTTCAACGGGCCAAATATGGTTTAACCTTCCGTTAAGTTCGCTATATACGCTGTCAAATCGATTGGCAGTTTCCGGACATTTGATGGAACTTGTAACACAGGTATATGTGGTGATTACTGTTCAGTTACAATAGTTAATTATGGTCAAACGCTGACTAGTAGACATACGCACATTTTTATATAACGGCAATATTAGTAATCAACTGACAAATAATCGGTGATCGACACACGAGTGCATTAAGCTGAAAAAATTACGCAAATTGAGGTTGCCAAAGCTTGAAGCGGTTTGGATGTGAAGTAAGATCCAGTCTTTTACTCGAACATTCGAATTCTACGACTCGCGAGCTTACTATTGCTCACCAATTTTCGCTATAGCTTCAAGGTTGATTCTGCTGTAATTTCTGCGGTCTTATTTTGAAGTGTCAGTTAAGCGAATGGGATCCATGCAAAATATGCGCCCATGTTAGAAAAGACTGGGCTAAGCCAATTATTGTCTGCAGTGATTCAAATTCTTGATTTGTATGAACATTTTAATTTTCCTAGACTTCCATAAACTACTTTTCCTCATAGTGTAGCACATTTTGAATTGGTTTAAGCTAATTTATTAGAAATGTGGATACCTAATTAATTCAATAATGATTTATTCAGATAAAGGTTGAAAGGAGGATGCTTGTTTCCCTATACTTTTTCAGCAAAAACTAATTGAAAACATGCTGAATTTAACATTGTAATAATCAGACCTAACGTGAAATTTAAGCGATTTCTAGACCATGCATAAAAATTTGCGAAAACTTATTCTAAAATGCTTACTCATTTGTTGATAAGAATCATCATATAGAACAGATTTCATCAAAATTTTCTTATATACACCAATCGCCTGCTTTCCAACCAATCAGGTTCGTGATATTAGATCCAATCAAATCGCACCGGCGTGGATATTGAACAACAGTAAATAACCACTGCTTTCTTGTAAAACATTTAATCCTTTATTATCTTGGGTTAACTAAACGAAAACTGCCTGAATTATTTAGCTGCTAATGCCGACGATAAAATATACGTTTAAGTGAACGGATACACTTAGGTACAGAAAATAAACGAGAATACAACGTCTGGGATTTCATTCAAAACAAATTATTTTATCGATTAAATTTTTCTATTAACAAGCATCAGAAAAGTAAACATCGCTTAGTACTTGTCGTGTAAAACTTTGATGATGACGCATATATAACTACAATCGTCACTGAAATTCGAAGGCGTCCATGAGTAAATTTTTCATTAACAAAGCACTTTTCAGTAACTCAATTCAATTGTAAGGCTGAGCTTCACAAAGCTATCTTTCGTTTCATTCATAAAACTATCTCATTTGGTTTTCGGAACGATGTTTACCAAAAATCAATGACTATTATCCGTTAATGGTCGAAAAAATTAGTGTGTACATAAAAGAAAAACTTCTAGAACCAGGATAAACATGCAAACATGCAAATGTACCATTTCGACACATGAGTGCGTAGATTTCGGAAACCGACAGTTTTAACGTGCGTTTTTGGTTTATCAGGGCCATAATGCAAAACTTTTCTCTCTGATTGTTTTTCTGATAAACCTACAAGTGTGAAATTATAAAATACTGGCCAACTACAGAATCGCAAAAACAGTCAGCTTCTATATCAGTGTTTTAAACAGCCAGAACCCAATGGCGCATAAAATTCCAAACAGTTTGATACATTTATCAGCTATAAAAACGGAATTATGAATTTCGTTTTTGCTAGATTTCATTTTGACTTGAAATAGACAAACAAAATATTGAAGTCTGTCAACAAAATGTATATTATTTACAGACGACGAACGCAAGTATGTATGATTTGTTTATATAACGTATCAATTTCAACTGGGTTACAAATATTAGAGCGGCATAGGATGAACAGTTTGGCGTCATTCGGGTTCTTTGTCGTCATGGTTACCTCCGTTAAAAAATGTAAAAACTTGAGATTGCCCATGTGATAATGCACGTAAGAGAAAATTTCGTGCATGCTACATGAAACGATACAAAATTGAGCATATTATCAAAATAAGTCATGCGTGAAAAGAAAAAGTGGTAAATGCTACGCCAAGTTATATATCAAGAGCCTCAAATAAGAGTACATTATAAAAATAGATCTAAATTAGAATTGGATTAAAAGTGTACATTGCGAGAAAACCACAAAACTAGCGCAACGTGACAAAAGCCGTATACTTTCATAGCATGCATAACTTAAATGCTGTATCAAATGCTAATTCATTAGGGCGAAATATCCAACACCTGGACAGCGAAAAGATTCAGGAATTAAAAGTTAACATGGTACATTTTCCAGGTTTCTACTGCACTATAAACGACACCATCATCGACTTCAGACTAAATCCCCAGATGAACATAGAATTAGATTTTTTAAACCAATACATCGTGTGAAATAAAGTTATGCCTTTCATTGACCTTGAAATTGATGGACGTATTCATCAACAGTTCATATTTGTGAGAACTCAATCAGTCCTTGATTTTCAAATCCAAATCATTTTGAAAAAGATATTGTAAAGCTTGAGGGTGTTCAACGCCTAGCTACTCGTATGACTGTAGGGCAATCAGATAGGTCGTATGAGGAACGATTGATGCGTCTAGATCTCTTCTCACTGAAAAGAAGGCGGCTACGTGGGGACCTGATTGAATCCTTCAAAATCATGTCAGTACTATTCATCCTAGTGAAATGTACGTTCAGGCGCCAAATGTGAGTATTCGAGGCCACCCATTAAAACTGGCCAAGCGACATGTAAGGTCCAATGTTCGTAAGTTCTTCTTTAGTGAAAGGGTAGTAAATTACTGGAATCGACTTCCTAAAGAAGTCGTTTGTTCGACTTCGGTAGGGGTTTCAAGAATAGAATAGACTCCGTGTGGCCTTCATTATTTCCTGATTTTTATCCGTAAGTGAATAGTTGGTATGATCCTCATGCTGTCTTTGGAACGCACTAATGTTTCTCCTCATCTATTTGTGATGAGAATTTTTCTGTTGCATTCCAGATTAATCTCATACCAGAAGATATTGTGAAGATATTGTTTGAAGTGGTGGACGCTCTTCTGTGGCATACCACCGAAAGAAATATGGACGCTCGTTTGGCTCGTTAGCCACATACAGTCCTATGCAAACTGAACTGAACTGAACTGAACTGTTATGCTTAGTCTTTTCAAGATCAAGCGAAAATCGGCGGCTCCCTGAATCACGTGGAAGGCAAAACACTAATTTTAATAACAATTGTATTGATCGATTGTCTATTCACTTATAGGATATTCGCAATAATATGAGTCATTGATATCAATTAATCAATTGATAATTACATGAAATTCAAATTTATTCAAATTTGCGTTATGTGCTTGAAGTAACTACTTGTGTATATCTTTTGATTGTTTTCTTGTTAGCCGTAGCTTGCATATTAATTAATAATTACTAAAACATCGTCGTATGCCACGTATATAAATCTGTTTAATGATGTTTATTTAGTCATTAATGTCAATTTCGAGATCAATCGCGAAGTATATTTTGGCATTTTTTGGTTTTCTGTGTTTTTCGTAACCTACCTTCCGTGTACAACAATAAATCACAGACTAGGCCTGGGAAAGGGCATCTAATTTACTACTCAAATAAATGCAAATGATTTAGCTTTCCATAAAACGCACGAGACACGCACAGCGTTTTTGCTTTCTGTGAAATTCACTATCACGGGATATTGTAAACGCTCCTACGATCCGTGTTTTCAAATCGAAACTTGGTGCTTATATTAAAGAGCACTCCAATAACGACTCTGTTTATTGACCCCATATGCAGACACACAAACCAAACATCTCAATAGAATTTTGATTGCTTAATCTGTATTTTTATAACTGTCATCTAATGGTACATGTAAAGCCATTGCTTTTTATTCAGAATAAAATCTTCATTCTTGATTTTTGAAGTGTATACCGAGAAATTAATATTTCACATTAAGAATTTGGTACATCCAGACATCATTCTTGTGATCAAATGCTCAGGTTAGTACGACCAACCTGTTCAATCACATGAGCCCTCACTCATGTAGACTGGGTTTAAAACCCATGACCATGAATATAAAAGCTAATTTGCATGCATCTTCATCACACACACACACACACCACGACCGGTTTAATGCTGTATGCACTCATCAGGTTGGGACAGTAGGATCAGGATGAGCATGCGCTTGAAACAGTGGAAGAATGGTAAACAAGTTGCGCTTGTATGCCACTGTTGATTTAGGTTGGTACGACCAAAATGTTTAAGCACATGAGCCCCCACTCATGTAGACTGGGTTTAAAATCCATGACCATGAATATAAAAGCACATTTGCATGCATCTGGATCACACACACACACCACGACCGGTTTTGTGCTGTTTGCACTCATCAGGTAAGGACAATAGGATCAGGATCCGCATGCGCTTGAAACATTGGAAGGATAGTAAACAAGTAGCGCTTTTATGCCACTGTTGGATAAGGTTGGTACGACCAACATGTTCAATCACATGTGTCTGAACACATATTTATTGGGGTTAAACCCTTAACCATGAACCAAAATATTCGTTTGCATGCATCTCCATCAGACACACCCCACGACCGGTTTCATGCTGTTTGCACTCATCAGTTAGACACCGTAGGATCATGATCCATATGCGCTTGAAACAGTGGAAGAATAATGGTTTTGAAGAAACTGGGGACAATACAGTATTATTTACCATAAAATATTGTAAAGATTCTTTGAATGCCATTTCATTAGTCGATGACACGATTTCTGGCGGCAAACTGTTCCACAGAGTGCATACACGGACTGTATAAAAGTGTGGCGATAATTTAATGGTGAAAGTGATATTTGAAGGGAAAGATTGTGACTGAATGTCGGGGGATTGGAACCAATTTTAATCAGGTGTCTCAGTGAGTGAGACGCCGTATGGACTTTTCGGTATGTCGGGAAAAGGTCACCTTGGATGACGAACTATTCTAATTTATGATCATGTGTAATGAAGATGAAAGACGTGGGAACATTTAAATGGGACAATCAAAGAATCAAAACACATTGTTGTGATAGTATAACGAAACAGGGGAAGAAGGAAATAACTTCATTCGTTTAAAAATTATTTCAGTAAATAATATTAATTCATTCACACAAACTTTTAAGAATACACTTAATAAACAGGAGATCAAACCCATGGTTTTCAAGAGACACTTCGAGTTGCCCGTCACATATTCAAGTCTAATGCATCTTTGGTTCGGTTTGCCAAAGAAATCAAGCGTTGTGTTTGGAATTGAGTAAATTTCAGCGGGCAAGATTTTTTCAAACTGTGCTGTTCAGGATTCAGTTGCATTTTCTCCCACCAGTAAAACTTTCTTAATTCAATTTAAAAAGTGCATAGTATTTGATACGTGTACAGAATGTCCTTGGTTTACGTTGAAACATTAATTTTTTTGAAAAACAAATGGGTTATTTGATGACAGATAAAAATAAAAATGTGTGGAATATTTAATATTTAGCATGGCAGATTTCAAGACCGGACACCACAATACTAGTAACGCCTCGATTAACAAGCAACAAAATTACATCCGTCCTTTAAACAAAGAAGATCTAATATTTTCACATCGATCAAATAAAATTGCAACGGAATATGCCAATGCGATTTTGTGTGTATGAGTGAATTGTGCCCACTTACCGATCGATGAAAACTCTATATGTGTAATGTCAATTTAAGATATAAGTTATCCTTGAATGCCACTGATACATACATCCATACAACGAACAACGGTGTTCGAACACAAAACTCTATATAACAAAAGTATTCAAGTATAACTTTGTTTACCACTTATCCACTGTTTCAAGACTCACTGAACGTGATCATACTGTCTCCACCTGACCACGGCAAAGCGCCAGAAACCGGTAGTTGTGTGTAATGGATTGGGATGTGAGCAACACATTAATTTGGTCATCCATAAGCGCCTTGAGTGCTTGACCAAGAATAATTTTGTGATTCTGTGTCTGAACATCGTGGTACGTTGTACGAACGCTTTGCAACAGTGGTATACGCGCATAACTTTGTCTACCACTTTGCCACTGTTTCAAGGCTCACTGAACTTGATCTTACTGTCTCCACCTGACGACGGCAAGCAGCCAGAAACCGGTAGTGCTGTGTAATGGATGGGGATGTGAGCAAAAAATTGATTTGGCTAGGCTATAAATGTTTGCAAGCATTTAAGTGTGAGTAGGATAGTGGTATTTTATGATAAGTACATGTACCAGAAATTCGGAAAAATTTACACTTGGTGCTTGGCGAAATGAATTAGTCACGGTATTACGAGCAGCATATTTTTTGATGCATCTTTAATGCTAAAATGGACAAACTTCATCCCCGTGAGCATCTCCGTTTGCATTAGCAACTGATTGATTAAAAACATGTAACATTGGGATCGTTCGTATGACCGATACGTACGTGGAGATGTTCTGAATGATCCCTCGTTTATCATGGGTGTTAGGTTCCAAACCCACTCGCGATAACCGAAAATTCGCAAGATAGAAATTGCAAACTGTATAGTATTTATGCACTAAATTAAGGCTTTATAAACACCCCGACACATTTGTAATATAAATAAACCTTTCCAATTCAATTAATAGCCATTCGCAACCTGTCTTGTGCATGTATAGTATATTACAGTATTGTATTGTACATTTCTACTTCTTGTATAGTGATTGACCGTACAGCAATCATGTTATAATTATTATTTGCTATTTATTTTATATTTCGGGCATTTAATCCGTTTGAATACGCAGAAAATCCTCGTTTGAGCTGGAATCCGAGAATAGTTTTCCAATTAATATTTATTGTAAACCCGACATAGACTGGAGCCTCAGAAGCTAATGCGCAATATTGTGAAAGATTAAATTATATTTGACACGTGCCTCGCAAAAACTGCATGGCAAATATCAAGTCCGGTACCTTGCACATATGTGTGCGTGGTAATCTGCGTCTAAATATAGACATTTGTTTTATTCTTACGGGTATTATTCCATCCAAATCTTTGTGGGCTTTATTGGCATACATTTCCATCAAACATCCGTAACAGGTCTCATGCTGTTTGCACTCATTAGATAGGGCGGTAAGATTGGGGTCCATGTGCTCGAAACAGCGAAGGAATGGTAACCAAGGTGAATTCATGACTCAATGTTGGTTGGCAAGAAAAAAATGTTTCATCATATGTGCCCACACACACATGTAGATGGTTCAAACCCATGGACATGAATGAAAATTCCGTATTTGCTTGTATTTCCATCAAACACCACTTTCTGCGACCGATTTCGTGCTATTTGCAATCCTCAGGTATGTACAGCAGCGTCAGGATTGCATATGTTGAAACAGTAGTGAAATTTTAAACAAAGAATACAATTGTAAACCACTGTTGGATAAAGCTCTCGCGGATAACCAATTCATGTACCACACACGTGTAAATGGGTTAAACACTTGGGCTTTATCAACACTCCTTATTTGCACGTTTTTCTAGGCACACAAGCCCCGAGCTTATCCAGCAGCGGCTTCAGAGTAGACATGATCTTCGGATGATAGGTTCATTCAAAATCTGGCTATTGCATCGAAAAGTGTTGTGCAATCATTGTTGCAAATTGTTTCAAGCAGTCTGATGGTCCAGCTATGGAATCAACATCCCTTACCCAGTGTCGACGACAAACAAACATATGCTGTTAGAACTATTTAAATGAAATATTAGCTCTACTCAATAACCATCAAAACGGCCTGCTGCTAGAATCACTTTCGATCAAAAATTGAAAAAATTATTGTTATATAAAGGTAAAAAATTGCGATTGAATTTAACAGCAGTGTTCTGCTGTAGAATATCGACTTGTCAAACAGCACTTTATTACTTGACAATCTGGCGCTTGAAATTGTTGATCGTTTACGTAATTCGGTACTTGTATCAATAAATCTGCATTGTTAGATGACGAGGTCTCGGCACGCATTTTAAAGCAACCGTAGCATTCCGCTACCTAGGTCATCTCTGGCATCAGTAAAGACTGTCTCTGTTACTGAAGGGTAGATTCTATAAAGCGACAGTTCGGGCTATTTTGTTGCATGTGGGCGAAACTTGGACCTTACGTAAAGAACACATTCAGCGACTCCAAGTATTTGACAACCGGTGTCTCCGCAACATTCTAGGAGTTAGCTGTTGCAATCGCATGCTCATCGATGTTCTCCGAAATAAGTGGTTCGGTAGTAATGTTGATATAGAGAAGCAGATCAAGCTGCATAGGTTACGCTGGTTGGGTTACGTTTTACGGATTCCGGACCACTGACTTCCGAAACAAATTCTTTATGCGACGCCACACCCCGATAGGTGTAAATCTCATGGTGGTTAAACACTCACGTGTAATAGGCGGCGAAAACCCATACTAGTAACCTTTCCAAAGTCGACACAGCACGTCTTCCAGGCTTAGGATCCTGCGATCAGATATCTCAACGGTTAGTTACGCTTCAGGATATGTCCAGAAACCGTGTTCAATGGCCGTTTTGCACTAAGCATCTTCTTGGAGTGTTTGCTTAACCTTGTATATTGTCAAGCAGAATGACGAGAAAAGCTTGTTATGATGCAGTGGAAGCTGTCGTGCTTATGTTGCTCTACTCGTTCCCGAAACTTGTTTGAATGCATGTTCCATTCTAGGTGTAGGCAACTCATCCCAGTTTTTGTGCTTACTCTTCTATAGAATCCGTAGCTATTTAAGTCCCACCCTTCCCCATATTTTAGGATAGTACATTTTCATTGTTGTATGGTAGTTAAGCCTTCGGTACATGCAACCGGTTTAATGCAGTCTCTGATGATGATGATGACGACGACCTAGATATATTTGAACAAACAACTTGTTGCTGAGTGCAAACAGCTCGAAACTGGTCTTGGAGTGTGTGATGAAAATGCATGCAAATGGGCAAACTTGCAGATACGTTTCGAGAATTAAACTGATTATTTTGAGGGTTTTCAATTTTTGTCATTTCGGTTATAGAGCTGAGCCTGAGCACGCAGCTTGGAAACAGTTTACCGCCCTCAATGAAAGCTTACAGAAGTAATAGACAAAATATTTTTTCACACTGAACTGACTCATGTAGTTAAAACCGTGCATTTACAGTCCATTAGGCGGCGAAGATGTTATCATTTGCTTTAGAGTGAAATGATTATTTTCTACGTTCCAAATGGTAAAAATGCATAAATCGTTTGCAAATTCCTGGATCATGTAATTAGTGATTAATGGGCAAATATTTCACTATTTTAATATATATATATATATATATATATATATATATATTACAAATGTGCATCATACTGTCTCCACTAAGTAAGGCAAACTGACAGTAAACGGTCGTTGAAAATGGAAGAATTATAAGCAAGTAGAGTTTTTAAACCACTGTTAGGTAAGGTAGTCACGACCGACCCTGTTCAATCACAAATGTTCACACAATTCCAACTCAATTTGAGCGGTTTTTGTAACATTATTCGTTCATCCTCTCATCGCTGCTTTGAGTCTAGGACTATAGATATGTTTCACACATGCGCAGTTCTATGGGAAAGCGTTATTTCGTTTGAAATGCTTAACCTGACCAAGCTGCTCAATCACATGTATCCAAGCCCATGTGGATGAGGCTGAACCCATGGCCATTCAAATAAATCCATATTTACATCCATTTCCTTAACATACACACCACTCATCAGTTATCAACAGAACAGTCAGGATCCGCATGCGTTGATACACCGGAACAATGGTAACCAAGGATTGCGCTGATTTAATTAAATCTAACCAAATCTGCATGTGTGTTTGTACATGTGCTTGAACAGGTTTTTCGTGCCAACCTAATCCAACAATGGCTTACAAGCAAAACTAGTTTATCATTCCTCCACTGTCTCAAGCGTATGAGGATCGTAATCTTACTGTCCCTACCTGATGAGTGCAAACAGCACGAAACCGGTCGTAGGGTGTAAGTGATGGAAATGCAAGCAAATGATATTTTGTTGTTTAAATAACCATACATTTTACGCATAGAAATAAGTAAATAAAAATAAACGCGTAATTTTATAGACAAATTTACAGCAGGCGTTAAATGAAAGGCTTATTTCAGCAAATTATCTGAACGCAAGCGTATAAAGTGACCTTCAATATGAACTCGTGATTGAAAGCAATAAGGTATGCAGCACTTCAGTTTTTCGAGGTACTCACATTGAGAAGATCCTGGTGTATTCACTTGGGATACATTGCGGGAGGATAATATTGATTATATGCTTGCTCTATCAAACAGCAAATTTTCGCTGTTGAAATTCCGACGGTTACATAACGGGTCAATTCAATGCAAGAAGAAACCCTATATCAAAATTTCATCTGACCTAATGTACTATATATAAAAACTAAGCATTAAGGTGGATGACAATGCATGAAAACAGGGAAAATTAGAACAAGTTATTAAACTTCACACGACACGTTTATTATTATACTGGGAAAATTGTAACATATTTTTAAATGATATTTTTCTAATTTTAATATGTTGCTCCTTCTAAAAAAACTTTGAGTGTCCGTTGTGTTATTTTCACGCGAAACACATCTGTACGCTAGTTTGATTCCATTCTGTTTCAAATAATTAAATAAATTCCAGGATTTCACTGCAGGTGGTGGTGCGTATATTGATTAAACACAGATGGAAGCGAAAGAGATAAATATCGATTTTTATGATTATTACAGATGTTCCGCAGATTAATCGATCGCGTGAACACTGGTTGATTGTAAGCAATCCTGATGCCCACTATTGTGAACACATTTAATTTGAGTCAAATTTGAAAAAAAAGCTAAACGAAATACTTTAAACAATTAACGTATTAATGTGAAAAATATATTGATTTCAACTTTTACTGTGCACCCTGTAATTTGTTAATATTTTTCCAGATTTATACGGAATTCTCCTACTGTTTCAAACGCATGCGGATCCTCATTTTACTGTCCCTACCTGATGAGTGCAAACAGCACGAAACCGGTCGTGGGGTGTGTGTAACAGAAAAGCATGTAAATGAATATTTTGGTTCATGGTTATGGGTTTAACCCCATTAAACATGTATTTGGACACATGCTTTGAACAGGTTGGTCGTACCAGCCTTATCCAACAGTGGTATACAAACACAGCTCGTTTTCCATTCTTCTACTGTTTCAAAAGCATGCAGATCCTGATCTTACTGTCCCTACCTGATGAATGCAACACCGTGAAACCGGTCGTTGGGTGTGTGAGGCTAATGCATGCAAATGAGCATGTAAAACGGGATGAATTTGCGGATCGGTTGTTTAGTAGCTGTAGATGAAGAAGAAGAAGAAGAAGCAACTTCGTTTCTTTAAACGAATTTTTAGCGAACGAAATTAATTTAACCAAACAATATTTGTAAACACGAATAAGAAATATGAGAGAAACGTTAAAGTTTGATGGGAGAAAATTGAAATTGCTAGTCACATTCAAATCAACACAGCTTCGCTTTCGTCTACCAGCGGAAGCAAGCGTTGCAATGGAAGTTGACGAAATTTCGGACAGCACGATTGTAAAAATCCTGTCGTTTCCGTTTTAGTTTGCATTTTTTTGTCCGAAACGTTGACAATTTATTGCATCGCATATGCATTCTTCCAATGCATAGAATTAAGCGCTGCTTTATTCTATCTGATCGAATCTATGGAGAGTCGAAATTAAGAATTGAAGCACCAAGCAACCCGTTCTTACAATTCAAGAGATAAAAGAGATAAAACAACACTTGAAATTAACAGCACGTGTTTGGAAGAACTTGCTCTTGACCACTCATTGTTTAAAGTGTGATCTGCGATCTGGGGAAGAACCGATACTGCTCACCGTTTCAGAATGAAGCTCAAGCTGACTCACCGAATAATGTCATGTCGCAGTGATCGCTACGATAGAGATTTTTACACCCAAATCAGACATATGAAGATCGAAATAATATCAGAGACACGGCTTCTAAAGCGTTCACCAGTTGAAAAGTAACTCTACGTAGCACTTGATAGGATCACAGAATAGTCGACGAGAATAACTGAAAAGAGTTCAAATTTTAAATGTTTGCGAAGGACGATTTGGTAATTTGTACAATTCGCTTACCTAGATAGTTTAGCGAAAGTAAAAGCAAATTCCCGGTGTTGTTGCTCTTGTAGCATTAATTACACATTTTCAGACAAAATACGACAGAGCGGCCGTTTGAATAAGTCGTTTTAAACTTTGCTAAAAACAACTGGTTAATCGAAAATAGTACTACAAATGAAACATTAAGGGTGTTTTAGCAGATTTGATATCGTACTATTAACTGTACCTCGTTTTTGACGCACTAACATTCAACTTGAAGTGATATATTTCTTCGAAATTTCAATTTCAGTGATCATGACTGAAGATAAATTAAAGAGTAGATTAGAATGTAGTTATTTAGGTGCGTTAGTATGTATTTATGTATATATGTATGTATGTTGTTGTGATGTACGTATGTATGTATGTATGTATGTATATATGTATATATGTATGTATGGTATTATGTATGTATTTTATGTATTTATGTAGTTGTCTGTTGTTTTTGTTCTGTATTTATGTCTTTTATGTATGTTGGTATGTCTTTTTTATGTATGTTCATGTATGTATGTCTTTCTTGTATGTATTTCCTGTATTTCTGTACTGTCTGTATGTATTTTTTCATTGTCTTTATGCTCTTTATGTATGTATGTATGCTTCTTTATGTCTGTATGTATTTTTCTTTATGACTTATTTTTATCATCTCTTCTACTATATATCTATATCTCTCTCATATATATATATATATATATATATATATATATGCATTTATGTATGTATGCTTCTATATATGTTTGTATGTTTGTATGTCTCCGTGTATGAATGGATATATGTATGCATGTATGTAGGAATGTGTGAATGTAAGTATATATTTATACATACATATGTGTATGAAGGTATGTATCCAATAATGTATATATATATATATATATATCTATTGGATGGAATGGCGAATGGA
>JACCGJ010025428.1:0-13087 GCA_013407085.1 Atriophallophorus winterbourni | reverse complement strand
AGTGGAATAAAGGTAAACAAGGTTATGCTTGTATGCCAACTGATATATAGGGTTCGTACAACGAACCACGAAGTTAAGACACAGAATCACAAAGTGATTCTCGGTCGAAGCACTCAAGGCGCTTATGGATTACCAAAGTAATGTGTTGCTCACATCCCCATGCCTAACAAACCACTACCGGTTTCTGGCTGTTTGCCGTCGTAAGGTGGAGACAGTAAGATCAGGTTTAGTGAGGCTTCAAACAGTGGATTAGATGTAAAGAAGGTTATGCTTGTATGTTAACTGTTATATACGGTTCGTACAACGAACCACGATGTTTAGACACAGAATCACAAAGTGATTCTTCGTCGAAGCACTCAAGGCGCTTATGGATTACCAAAGTAATGTGTTGCTCACATCCCCATCCCTTACACACCACTACCTGTGTCTGGCTGTTTGCCGTCGTCAGGTGGAGACAGTAAATCAGTTTTAGTGAGCCTTGAAACAGTGGAATGAAGGTAAACAAGGTTATGCTTGTATGCCAACTCTTATATAGGGTTCGTACAACGAAGCACGATGTTTAGACACAGAATCACAAAGTGATTCTTGGTCGAAGCACTCAAGGCGCTTATGCTTGACCAAAGTAATGTGTTGCTCACATCTCCATTTCTTACACACCACTACCGGTTTCTGGCTGTTTGCCGTCGTAGGGTGGAGACAGTAAGATCAGTTTCATTGAGCCTTGAAAAGGTGGATTAAAGGTACACAAGGTTATGCTTGTATGCTAACTGTTATATAGGGTTCGAACAACGAAACACGATGTCCAGTCACAGAATCACAAAGTGATTCTTGGTCAAAGCACTCAAGGCGCTTATGGATGACCAAAGTAATGTGTTGCTCACATCCCCATCCCTAACACAACACTCCCGGTTTCTGGCTGTTTGCCGTCGTCAGCTGGAGACAGTAAAATCGATTAAGTGAGCCTTGAAACAGTGGTTTGAAGGTAAAAAAGGTTATGCTTGTATTCCAACTGTTATATAGGGTTCGAACAACGAACCACGATGTCCAGACACACAATCACAAAGTGATTCTTGGTCAAATCAATCAAGGCTCTTATGGATGAAAAAAGTAATGTGTTCCTCACATATCCATCCCTTAAGCACCACTACCGGTTTCTCGCTATTTGCCGTCGTCAGGCGGAGACAGTAAGATCAGGTTCAGTGAGCCTTGATGCAGTGGATTAAAGGTAAACAAGGTTATGCTTGTATGCCAACTGTTATATACGGTTCGTACAACGAACCACGATGTTTAGACAGAATCACAAAGTGATTCTTGGTCAAAGCTCTCAAGGCGCTTATGCTTGACCAAAGTAATGTGTTGCTCACATCTCCATTTCTTACACACCACTACCGGTTTCTGGCTGTTTGCCGTCGTAGGGTGGAGAAAGTAAGATCAGTTTCATTGAGCCTTGAAACAGTGGATTAAAGGTAAACAAGGTTATGCTTGTATGCTAACTGTTATATAGGGTTCGTACAACGAACCGCGATGTTTAGACACAGAATCACAAAGTGATTCTTGGTCAAAGCAATCAAGGCGCTTATCGATGACCAAAGTTATGTGTTGCTCACAACCCATCCCTGACATACCACTACCGGTTTCTGGCTGTTTGATGTCGTCAGGTGGAGACAGTAAGATCAGGTTCAGTGAGCCTTCAAACAGTGGATTAGATGTAAAGAAGTTTATGCTTGTATGTTGACTGTTATATAGGGTTCGTACAACGAACCACGATGTTCAGACACAGAATCACAAAGCGATTCTTGGTCAAAGCACTCAAAGCGCTTATGGAAGACTAAAGTAATGTGTTGCTCACATCCCCAACCCTTCAACACCACTACCCGTTTCTGGCTGTTTGCCGTCGTCAGGTGGAGACAGTAAATCAGTTTTAGTGAGCCTTGGAACAGTGGAATAAAAGTAAACAAGGTTATGCTTGTATGCCAACTGTTATATAGGGTTCGTACAACGAAGCACGATGTTTAGACACAGAATCACAAAGTGATTCTTGGTCGAAGCACTCAAGGCGCTTATGCTTGACCAAAGTAATGTGTTGCTCACATCTCCATTTCTTACACACCACTACCGGTTTCTGGCTGTTTGCCGTCGTAGGGTGGAGACAGTAAGATCAGTTTCATTGAGCCTTGAAACAGTGGATTAAAGGTAAACAAGGTTATGCTTGTATTCCAACTGTTATATAGGGTTCGTACAACGAACCACGATGTCCAGACACAGAATCACAAAGTGATTCTTGGTCAAAGCACTCAAGGCGCTTATGGATGAGCAAAGTAATGTGTTGCTCACATCATCATCCCTAACACAACACTCCCGGTTTCTGGCTGTTTGCCGTCGTCAGCTGGAGACAGTAAAATCGATTAAGTGAACCTTGAAACAGTGGATTGAAGGTATACAAGTTTATGCTTGTATGCTAACTGTTATATAGGGTTCGTACAACGAACCACGATGTCCAGACACAGAATCACAAAGTGATTCTTGGTCAAAGCAATCAAGGCTCTTATGGATGAAAAAAGTAATGTGTTCCTCACATATCCATCCCTTAAGCACCACTACCGATTTCTGGCTGTTTGCCGTCGTCAGGTGGAGACAGTAAGATCAGGTTCAGTGAGCCTTGAAACAGTGGATTAAAAATAAACAATGTTATGCTTGTATGCCAACTGTTATATAGGGTTCGTACAACGAACCACGATGTTTAGACACAGAACCACAATGTGATTCTTAGTCAAAGCACTCAAGGCTCTTATGGATGACCAAAGTAATGTGTTGCTCACATCCCCATCTCTAACACATCACTACCGGTTTCTGGCTGTTTGCCGTCGTCAGCTGGAGACAGTAAAATCAATTAAGTGAGCCTTGAAACAGTGGTTTGAGGGTAAAAAAGGTTATGCTTGTATTCCAACTGTTATATAGGGTTCGTACAACGAACCACGATGTCCAGACACAGAATCACAAAGTGATTCTTGGTCAAAGCAATCAAGGCTCTTATGGATGAAAAAAGTAATGTGTTCCTCACATATCCATCCCTTAAGCACCACTACCGATTTCTGGCTGTTTACCGTCGTCAGGTGGAAACAGTAAGATCAGGTTCAGTGAGCCTTGAAGCAGTGGATTAAAAATAAACAATGTTATGCTTGTATGCCAACTGTTATATAGGGTTCGTACAACGAACCACGATGTTCAGACACAGAATCACAAAGTGATTCTTGGTCAAATCACTCAAGGCGCTTATGGATGAGCAAAGTAATGTGTTGCTCACATCCCCATCCCTTACACACCACTACCCGTTTCTGGCTGTTTGCCGTCGTAGGGTGGAGACAGTAAGATCAGTTTCATTGAGCCTTGAAACAGTGGATTGAAGGTATACAAGTTTATGCTTGTATGCTAACTGTTATATAGGGTTCGTACAACGAAGCACGATGTTTAGACACAGAATCACAAAGTGATTCTTGGTCTAAGCACTCAAGGCGCTCATGCTTGACCAAATTAATGTGTTGCTCACATCTCCATTTCTTACAAACCACTACCGGTTTCTGGCTGTTTGCCGTCGTAGGGTGGAAAAAGTTAGATCAGTTTCATTGAGCCTTGAAACAGTGGATTAAAGGTAAACAAGGTTATGCTTGTATGCTAACTATTATATAGGGTTCGTACAACGAACCGCGATGTTTAGACACAGAATCACAAAGTGATTCTTGGTCAAAGCAATCGAGGCGCTTATCGATGACCAAAGTTATGTGTTGCTCACAACCCATCCCTGACATACCACTACCGGTTTCTGGCTGTTTGATGTCGTCAGGTTGAGACAGTAAGATCAGGTTCAGTGAGCCTTCAAACAGTGTATTAGATGTAAAGAAGTTTATGCTTGTATGTTAACTGTTATATAGGGTTCGAACAACGAACCACGATGTCCAGACACAGAATCACAAAGTGATTCTTGGTCAAAGCAATCAAGGCTCTTATGGATGACCAAAGTAATATCTTCCTCACAACCCCATCATTTACACACCACTACCGGTTTCTCGCTGTTTGCCGTCGTCAGGTGTATACAGTAAGATAAGTTTCAGTGATCTTCGAAACATACATTAAAGGTAAACTAGGTTATGCTTGTATGCCAAATGTTATATAGGGTCCGTACAGCGAACCACGATGTTCAGGGACAGAATCACACAGTGATTCTTCGTCAAAGCACTCAAGGTGCTTATGGATGACCAAAGTAATATGTTGCTCACATCCACATCCCTTACACACCTATACCGGTTTCTGGCTGTTTGACGTCGTCAGGTGGAGACAGTAAGATCAGATTCATTAAGCCTTGAAACAGTGGAATAAAGGTAAACAAGTTTATGCTTGTATGCTAACTGTTATATAGGGATCGTACAACGAACCACGATGTTTAGACACAGAATCACAAAGTGATTCTTGGTCAAAGCAATCGAGGCGCTTATCGATGACTAAAGTTATGTGTTGCTCACAACCCATCCCTGACATACCACTACCGGTTTCTGGCTGTTTGCCGTCGTCAGGTGGAGACAGTAAGATCAGTTTTAGTGAGCTTTGAAGCAGTGGAATGAAGGTGAACAATGTTATGCTTGTATGCCAACTGTTATATAGGGTTCGTACAACGAACCACGATGTTTAGACACAAAATCACAAAGTGATTCTTGGTCGAAGCACTAAAGGCGCTTATGGATGACCAAAGTAATGTGTTGCTCACATGCCCATCCCTAACACACCACTACCGGTTTCTGGCTGTTTGCCGTCGTAAGGTGGAGACAGTAAGATCTGGTTTAGTGAGCCTTCAGACAGTGGATTAGTTGTAAACAAAGTTATGCTTGTATGCCAACTGTTATAAAGGGTTCGTACAACGAACCACGATGTTCAGACACAGAATCACAAAGTGATTCTTGGTCAAAGCAATCAAGCGCGTTATGGATGACCAAAGTAATGTGTTGCTCTCATCCCCATCCCTTTCACAACACTACCGGTTTCTGTCTGTGTGCCGTCGTCACGTGGAGACAGTAAGATCAGGTTCAGTGACCCTTGAAAAAGTGGATTAAAGGTAAACAAGGATATGCTTGCATGTCAACTGTTACAGAGGTTTCGTACAACGAACCACGATGTTCAGGCACAGAATCACACAGTGATTCTTCGTCAAAGCACTCAAGGTGCTTATGGATGACCAAAGTAATGTGTTGCTCACATCCCCATCTATTACACACCACTACCGGTTTCTGGCTGTTTGCCGTCGTCAGGTGGAGACATTAAAATCAGGTCAGTGAGTCTTGAAACACCGTGGATTGAGGTAAACAAGGATGTGCTTGTATGGCACTGTTATATAGGGTTCGTACAACGAACCAAGATGTCAGACACAGAATCACAAAGTGATTCTTGGTCAAAGCACTCAAGGCGCTTATGGATGACCGAAGTAATTTGTTGCAAAATCCTCATCTACTACACACCACTACCGGTTTCTGGTTTTGCCGTCGTCAGGTTGAGACCGTAAGATCAGGTTCAGTGAGCCTTGAAACAGTGGATTGAAGGTAATCAAGGTTATGATTGTATGCCAACTGTTATATAGGGTTCGTACAACGAACCACGATGTTCAGACGAAGAATCACAACTTGATTTTTGGTCAAAGCACTCAAGGCGCTTATGGATGACCAAAAAATGTGTTGCTCACATCCCCATTTCTTACACACCACTACCGGTTTCTGGCTGTTTGCCGTCATCAGGTGTAGGCAGTAAGATCAGGTCTAGTGAGCTTCGAAACAGTGGATTGAAGGTAAAAAAGGTTATGCTTGTATGCCAACTGTTATATAGGGTTCTTGCAACGAACCACGATGTTCAGACACAGAATCACAAAGTGATTCTTGGTCAAAGCACTCAAGGCGCTTATGGATGACCAAAGTAATGTGTTGCTCACATCCCCATCCCTTACACATCACTACCGGTTTTTGGTTTTGCCGTCGGCAGGTTGAGACAGTAAGATCAGGTTCAGTGAGACTTGAAACAGTGGATTAAAGGTAAAAAAGGTTATGCTTGTATGCCAACTGTTATATAGGGTTCGTACAACGTACGACGATGTTCAGACAGAGAATCACAAAGTGATTCTAGGTCAAAGCACTCAAGGCGCGCATGGATGAACAAAGTAATGTGTTGCTCACATCCCCAATCCCTTACACACCACAACCGTGTTCTGGCTGTTTGTCTTCGTCATGTGGAGACAGTGAGATAAGGTTCAGTGAGCTTCGAAACAGTCGATTAAATGTAAACAAGGTTATGCTTCTATGCCAACAGTTATATAGGGTTCGTACAACGAACCACGATGTTCAGACACAGAATCACAGAGTGATTCTTGGTCGAGGCACTGAAGGCGCTTATGGATGACCAAAGTATTGTGTTGCCCACATCCTCATCCCTTACACATCATCACTGGTTTCTGGCTGTTCGCCGTCGTCAGGTGGAGACAGAAAGATGATGTTCAGTGAGCCTTGAAACCGTGGATTGGAGGTAAACAAGGATATGCTTGTATGGCAACTGTTATATAGGGTTCGTACAACGAACCAAGATGTCGGACACAGAATCACAAAGTGATTCTTGGTCAAAGCACTCAAGGCGCTTATGGATGACCGAAGTAATTTGTTGCACAAATCCTCATCTACTACACACCACTACCGGTTTCTGGTTTTGCTGTCGTCAGGTTGAGACAGTAAGATCAGGTTCAGTGAGCCTTGAAACAGTGGATTGAAGGTAATCAAGGTTATGATTGTATGCCAACTGTTATATAGGGTTCGTACAACGAACCACGATGTTGAGACACCGAATCACAAAGTGATTCTTGGTCAAAGCACTCAAGGCGCTTATGGATGACCAAAGTAATGTGTTGCTCACATCCCCATCCATTACACACCACTACCGGTTTCTGGCTGTTTGCCGTCGTCAGGTGGAGACAGTAAGATCAGGTTCAGTGAGCCTTGAAACAGTGGATTAAAGGTGAACAAGGTTATGCTTGTATGCCAACTGTTATATAGGGTTCGTACAACGAACCACGATGTTCAGACACAGAATCACAAAGTGATTCTTGGTCAAAGCACTCAAGGCGCTTATGGATGACCAACGTTATGTGCTGCTCTCATCCCCATCCCTTACAAACCACTACCAGTTTCTGGCTGTTTGCCGTCGTCAGGTGAAAACAGTAAGATCAAGTTCAGTAAGCCTTGAAACAGTGGATTAAAGGTGAACAAGGTTATGCTTCTATGCCAACTGTTATATAGGGTTCGTTCAACGAACCACGATGTTCAGACACAGAATCACAAAGTGATTCTTGGTCAAAGCACTCAAGGTGCTTATGGATGACCAACGTTATGTGCTGCTCTCATCCCCATCCCTTACACACCACTACCAGTTTCTGGCTGTTTGCCGTCGTCAGGTGGAGACAGTAAGATCAGGTTCAGTGAGCCTTGATACAGTGGAGTAAAGGTGAACAAGGTTATGCTTCTATGCCAACTGTTATATAGGGTTCGACCAACATACCCCGATGTTCAGACACAGAATCACAAAGTGATTCTTGGTCAAAGCACTCAAGGCGCTTATGGATGACCAAAGTAATGTGTTGCTCACATCCCCATCTATTACACACCACTACCGGTTTCTGGTTTTGCCGTCGTCAGGTTGAGACAGTAAGATCAGATTCAGTGAGACTTGAAACAGTGGATTAAAGGTAAAAAAGATTATGCTTGTATGCCAACTGTTATATAGGGTTCGTACAACGTACGACGATGTTCAGACAGAGAATCACAAAGTGATTCTAGGTCAAAGCACTCAAGGCGCTCGAGGATGAACAAAGTAATGTGTTGCTCAGATCCCCATCCCTTACACACCACTACCGGTTTCTGGCTGTTAGTCTTCGTCATGTGGAGACAGTAAGATCAGGTTCAGTGAGCCATGAATCAGTGGATTAAAGTTAACCGAGGTTATGCTTGTATGGCAACTGTTATATAGGGATCGTTCAACGAACCACGATGTTCAGACACAGAATCACAGAGTGATTCTTGGTCAAAGCACTCAAGGCGCTTATGGATGACCAAAGTTATGTGCTGCTCTCATCCCCATCCCTTACACACCACTACCAGTTTCTAGCTGTTTGCCGTCGTCAGGTGGAGACAGTAAGATCGGGTTCAGTGAGCCCTGAAAGAGTGGATTAAAGTTAAACAAGTTTATGCTTGTAAGGCATCTGTTATATAGGGTTCGTACAACGAACCACGATGTTCAGACACAGAATCACAAAGTGATTCTTAGTCAAAGCACTCAAGGCGCTTATGGATGACTAAAGTAATGTGTTGCTCACATCCCCATCAATTACACACCACTACCGGTTTCTGGATGTTTGCCGTCGTCAGGTGGAGACAGTGAGATCAGGTTCAGTGAGCCTTGAAACAGTGGAGTAAAGGTGAATAAGGATATGCTTCTATGCCAACTGTTATATAGGGTTCGTACAACAAACCCCGATGTTCAGACACAGAATCACAAAGTGATTCTTGGTCAAAGCACTCAAGGCGCTTAAGGATGACCAAAGTAATGTGTTGCTCACATCCCCATCCCTTACACACCACTACCGGTTTCTGGCCGTTTTCCTTCATCAGGTGGAGACAGTAAGATCGGGTTCAGTGAGCCCTGAAACAGTGGATTAAAGGTAAACAAGGTTTGCTTGAATGGCAACTGTTATAAAGGGTTCGTACAACGAACCACGATGTTCAGACACAGAATCACAAAGTGATTCTCGGTCAAAGCAATCAAGGCGCTTATTGATGACTAATGTAATGTGTTGCTCACATCCCCATCCCTTACACACCACTACCGGTTTCTGGCTGTTTGCCGTCGTCAGGTGGATACAGTAAGATCAGCTTCAGTGAGCTTCGAAACAGTGGATTAAAGATGAACAAGGTTATGCTTTTATGCCAACTGTTATTTGGTGTTCGTACACCGAACCACGATGTTCAGACACATAATCACAACGTGATTCTTGGTCGAAGCACTCAAGGCGCTTATGGATGACCAAAGTAATGTGTTGCTCACATCCCCATCCCTTACACACCACTACCGTTTGCTGGCCGTTTGCCGTCATCAGGTGGAGACAGTAAGATCGGGTTCAGTGAGCCCTGAAACAGTGGATTAAAGTTACACAAGATTATGCTTGTAATGCAGCTGTTATATAGGGTTCGTACAACGAACCACGATGTTCAGACAAAGAATCACAAAGTGATTATTGGTCAAAGCACTCAAGGTGCTTATGGATGACCAAAGTAATGTGTTGCTCACATTCCATCTATTACACACCACTACCGCTTTCTGGCTGTTCGCCGTCGTCAGGTGGAGACAGTAAAATCAGGTTCAGTGAGCGTCGAAACAGTGGATTAAAGGTAAACAAGGTTATGCTTGTATGGCAACTGTTATATAGGGTTCGTACAACGAACCACGATGTTCAGACACAGAATCACAAAGTGATTCTTGGTCAAAGCAATCAAGGCGCTTCTGGATGACCAAAGTAATGTGTTGCTCACATCCCCATCCCTTACACACCACTACCGGTTTCTGTCTGTTTGCCGTCATCATGTGGAGTCAGTAAGATCGGGTTCAGTGAGCGCTGAAACATTGGATTAAAGTTAAACAAGGTTATGCTTGTAAAGCAACTGTTATATAGGGTTCGTACAACGAACCACGATGTTCAGACATAGAATTAAAAAGTGATTCTTGGTCAAAGCACATAAGGCGCTCATGGATGACCAAAGTAATGTGTTGCTCACATCCCCATCCCTTACACACCACTACCGGTTTCTGACTGTTAGCCATCGTCAGGTGGAGACAGTAGGATCAGTTTCAGTGAGACTTGAAACAGTGGATTAAAGGTAAACAAGGTTATGCTTCTATGCCAACTGTTATATAGGTTTCGTACAACGAACCACGATGTTCAGAAACAGAATCACAAAGTGATTCTTGGTCAAAGCACTCAAGGCGCTTATGGATGAACAAAGTAATGTGTTCCTCACATCCCCATCCCTTACACGCCACTACCGGTTTCTGGCTGTTTGCCGTCGTCAGCTGGAGACAGTAGGATCAGTTTCAGTGAGACTTGAAACAGTGGATTAAAGGTAAACAAGGTTATGCTTCAATGCCAACTGTTATATAGGGTTCGTACAACAAACCCCGATGTTCAGACACAGAATCACAAAGTGATTCTTGGTCAAAGCACTCAAGGCGCTTATGGATGACCAAAGTAATGTGTTGCTCACATCCCCATCTACTACACACCACTACCGGTTTCTGGCTGTTTGCCGGCGTCAGTTAGAGACAGTAAGATCAGGTTCAGTGAGCTTCGAAACAGTGGAATAAAGGTAAACAAGGTTATGCTTCTATGCCAACTGTTATATAGGGTTCGTACAACAAACCCCGATGTTCAGACACAGAATCACAAAGTGATTCTTGGTCAAAGCACTCAAGGCGCTTATGGATGACCAAAGTAATGTGTTGCTCACATCCCCATCCCTTACACACCACTACCGGTTGCTGGCCGTTTGCCGTCATCAGGTGGAGACAGTAAGATCGGGTTCAGTGAGCCCTGAAACAGTGGATTAAAGTTACACAAGATTATGCTTGTAATGCAGCTGTTATATAGGGTTCGTACAACGAACCACGATGTTCAGACAAAGAATCACAAAGTGATTCTTGGTCAAAGCACTCAAGGCGCTTGTGGATGACCAAAGTAATGTGTTGCTCACATCCCCATCCCTTACACACCACTACCGGTTTCTGGCTGTTTGCCGTCGTCAGTTGGAGACAGTAAGATCAGGTTCAGTGAGCCTTGAAACAGTGGATTAAAGGTAAACAAGGTTATACTTGCATGCCAACTGTTATATAGGGTTCGTACAACGAACCACGATGTTCAGACACAGAATCACAAAGTGATTCTTGGTCAAAGCACTCAAGGCGCTTGTGGATGACCAAAGTAATGTGTTGCTCACATCCCCATCCCTTACACACCACTACCGGTTTCTGGCCGTTTGCCGTCGTCAGGTGGAGACAGTAAGATCAGGTTCAGTGAGCCTTGAAACAGTTGATTAAAGGTAAACAAGATTATACTTGTATGCCAACTGTTATATAGGGTTCGTACAACGAACCACGATGTTCAGACACAGAATCACAAAGTGATTCTTGGTCAAAGCACTCAAGGCGCTTGTGGATGACCAAAATAATGTGTAGCTCACATCCCCTTCCCTTACACACCACTACCGGTTTCTGGCTGTTTGCCGTCGTCAGGTGGATACAGTAAGATCAGCTTCAGTGAGCTTCGAAACAGTGGATTAAAGATGAACAAGGTTATGCTTTTATGCCAACTGTTATATAGTGTTCGTACACCGAACCACGATGTTCAGACACATAATCACAACGTGATTCTTGGTCAAAGCACTCAAGGCGCTTATGGATGACCAAAGTAATGTGTTGCTCACATCCCCATCCCTTACACACCACTACCGGTTTCTGGCTGTTTGCCGTCGTCAGGTGGAGACAGTAAGATCAGGTTCAGTGAGCCTTGAAACAGTGGATTAAAGTTACACAAGATTATGCTTGTAATGCAGCTGTTATATAGGGTTCGTACAACGAAAAACGATGTTCAAACAAAGAATCACAAAGTGATTCTTGGTCAAAGCACTCAAGGTGCTTATGGATGACCAAAGTAATGTGTTGCTCACATTCCATCTATTACACACCACTACCGGTTTCTGGCTGTTCGCCGTCGTCAGGTGGAGACAGTAAAATCAGGTTCAGTGAGCGTCGAAACAGTGGATTAAAGGTAAACAAGGTTATGCTTGTATGGCAACTGTTATATAGGGTTCGTACAACGAACCACGATGTTCAGACACAGAATCACAAAGTGATTCTTGGTCAAAGCAAACAAGGCGCTTCTGGATGACCAAAGTAATGTGTTGCTCACATCCCCATCCCTTACACACCACTACCGGTTTCTGTCTGTTTGCCGTCATCATGTGGAGTCAGTAAGATCGGGTTCAGTGAGCGCTGAAACATTGGATTAAAGTTAAACAAGGTTATGCTTGTAAAGCAACTGTTATATAGGGTTCGTACAACGAACCACGATGTTCAGACATAGAATTAAAAAGTGATTCTTGGTCAAAGCACATAAGGCGTTCATGGATGACCAAAGTAATGTGTTGCTCACATCCCCATCCCTTACACACCACTACCGGTTTCAGGCTGTTTGCCATCGTCAGGTGGAGACAGTAAGATCAGGTTCAGTGAGCCTTGAAAAAGTGGATTAAAGGTAAACAAGGTTATACTTGTATGCCAACTGTTATATAGGGTTCCGTACAACGACCACGAGGTTCAGACACAAATCACAAAGTGATTCTTGGTCAAGCACTCAAGGCGCTTATGATGAACAAAGTATGTGTGCCTCACATCCCCATCCCTTACACACCACTACCGGTTTCTGGCTGTTGCCGTCGTCAGGTGGAGACAGTAAGATCAGGTTCAGTGAGCCTTGAAACATTGGATTAAAGGTAAACAAGATTATACTTGTATGCCAACTGTTATATAGGGTTCGTACAACGAACCACGATGTTCAGACACAGAATCACAAATTGATTCTTGGTCAAAGCACTCAAGGCGCTTGTGGATGACCAAAGTAATGTGTTGCTCACATCCCCATCCCTTACACACCACTACCGGTTTTCTGGCTGTTTGCCGTCGTCAGGTGGAGACAGTAAGATCAGGTTCAGTGAGCCTTGAAACAGTGGATTAATGGTAAACAAGATTATACTTGTATGCCAACTGTTATATAGGGTTCGTACAACGAAACACGATGTTCAGACACAGAATCACAAAGTGATTCTTGGTCAAAGCACTCAAGGCGCTTGTGGATGACCAAAGTAATGTATTGCTCACATCCCCATCCCTTACACACCACTACCGGTTTCTGGCCGTTTGCCGTCGTCAGGTGGAGACAGTAAGATCGGGGCAGGAGCCCTGA
>JACCGJ010025427.1:0-34531 GCA_013407085.1 Atriophallophorus winterbourni | reverse complement strand
TAACCCAGTCAGCATAAACGGTGCTGTCTTAGTAAGATGAAAATGCTCCATCCACGATATGCTCAAGATATTGCGGATATTCATTAAATGGAAACCATTCAATTTCCGTACGTGTCTTCATCAATCTTCCAGGTTTCACTGTCGTAAAACAATTACTACTTCACGCGCTGAATAACATCATCTTCATCTTGGCCGTCAAGTTACGGTTTCACCAGAAATGGGAGTTCAAACTAGATGAGCATACATACATATACATGTATAAATTAAAAATCAAAGGGACACATGCTTGTAATGGTTTGTTAATAGTTGTGGTAAAACTAGGATTATCTCTCATATAGTGTCCAAGTTTCGATTTGCATATAGGTGAACTGTTTGTAGTTACCAAATCGGCAGTTGGGGAATTCCAAACGAAACCTACACGCACCGAATTAAAATATCTGCAGCAGATCCGTTTGAAGTGTGGGATTTTCGACATGTGACCATCATCTTGGATGTTGCTGGAAGTTCGAAGTTGGAATAATTTATCCACGGTGTGGGAAATAGTAGTAATGACTTTGTGTGCGAGGATAAGATCGCCTCACATTCTCCTTCGTGCAAATATCCACAGATCCAGTCGTCTGAGTCGCTCGACCTACGGTGTATTATCAAAACGATAGACGAACTTAGCTCAACGATATATGCGATCCAGATTAAAATATCTTTCTGGAGCCGTGATGTCCAGCCTTGGCTGGATAGTCTAGAGCCGTGTATGTATAAGTAATCATCAAATCATTATGAGATTACTAATATATTCGTAAAGCCAATTTGAGGTTTTCTTAGGATTATCATCATATTCCGGTAATCGCATACCATTTTTCATCAAAGCTAGACAAAATTCTTACTTTTATCATTCCACTGTTTATTTTGAGACTATCGTAATCTTTGTTTTCTGTTTGATTCAAGTATTATCAATTAATATTTTCACAAAAGTATAGGGGATGTGTTCTGTCATAATCAAGTTTTAAGAATGGTGGTTAATAAAGCATTCATTTTTGCAATAACTTCAGCTTAGAAATATAGGCAAAAAATATATAATTGTAAATGAAAAGAATCAGTCCTCAAGACTCAGAAAACTTGTAAATAGATTCGACATTCAAGATTCAAGAAGTTATGGTCAGAAAAAGCACATTGCTTCACCATTACCATACCATCGTAAATATTCGTTTATGATAAATAAACAGTACGTGCTCATGAAAATCGCGAGTTTAGTCCAGTTGAATACTTATTATGGGTTAATACACATCAGTCGTCAAATATTTAGGAAATAAATACGTTTCGAATTCAGAATGAAAGTTTCAAGGCTTGGGCCGGTAACTATACTTTTGGGAGGGCACAAACTGAATAAATTATTGGAGACAGATAGTAAGCGAAAGGTGAATTTGTAGTGTCGATTAAGGCTGCGTGTATGTTGGAACTCACCTTATTGAAAAAATGTTTTACGAGATGATATGGGGTATTTAATATTTCGTATACAAGTATCACATCACTGCGAAGGCTTCCTTGATTTGAGTGGACAGGCTTCGATTTCGCAAATAATAATAAGAAAGTTAGGCCGCATATAGACGGCAATGTTTCCAAGCCAGTGGATTCGGCAAATTAGAACAGACACACAACGAATTAAAAATACCTGAAGCAGTTGAGTAAGCGGTTGGTATCTAGAAACATGCAACCTAGAATGCTGCTTGCAGTTCGAGTTTGTAATTAGTTATCCAGGTGGTGGATAACAATATTACGGACTTCATATGCAAAGGTAATATCGTATTGTTACATGTGTATACTATTTATTCGACATATAATAAATAAATTATGCATATCCAAATATATATTTCTCGTATGGAAATTTGTCAGTTGAAATACAGCATATCATTGATTAAAGTCCCTCTTGGGAATAGCCACGTCACTCACGAATGACATACTGTTGTTCGCTCGTAAGCCCGTCATACTACGAACACCGTCTTCTTAATCACATTATGCAGGTGAATGATTACTATAATCGTCCTGATAGCTGTTCACGTCGCGAAATGCAAATTGCAAGTGGAAGTAAAGATGCATTTCCGATGCCACTGCTCATTTCGAAATCGTTTCAAGTGCAATCGTACAATTGTTTGTTGGTTTGAGACTTCAACACTCGCGGTATATGCAGCACGCAATCTTAGCAGTTTCGGTTCCAAGTGACGTGTACCAATTTAGTCGCACAAATGTTTATCAGAATCTTGTAGAACTCACTTTATCCTAGTGGTGTACAATGTTTTACCACACAGTCTTCTAAAAAACTGAAGTTATCGAAGTTGCGCTTGTGTGAAGGAGATGCGTGCAAATGTGTTTTATATTTTGAAGTTATCCAGGTTTTAACCAGTTGCACTATAATCATAGTAGCTATCTTAGGGGAGTCATAGTCAAAGGATTGAACGACAAATTAAAATCATGGATCTCATAATAGCGTTTTGAAGAACACACAGATGAAAGCTGATACATTGCTGTTCACAGATCAATAAAAACTAAATCACTATGATCTGAAATTCGTCTTAATGTAGCCGAGCGAAATATAGCCGGGAATGAATAGTTCAAAGAATGACAGCTGGCGAACACCTGACAATCTGACGCACATAATGAATAAAAACGCGCTTATATTGTATAAACATATACACTATTTATATTTTGATGCTCATATCCTCATCCCTTACACACCACGATTGGTTTCTGGCTGTTTGCCGTCATCAGGTGCAGACAGTATGATCCAATTCAGTGAGTCTTGAAACAGTTGTATAGTGGAAAACAAAAGGTATACAATTAGGCCGCTGTTAAGTAGGGTTCAATGTTTAAATAATGAATCACAACGTGATTCTTGGTCAAGCACTCAAGCCGCACACAAACGACCAATATATTTTGTTTCTCGCATTTGAAAATCGTGGTTCTTTGTAAGAACCTTATTCAACAATGGTATACAAGTATATCTTTTGTGTAATTATAACACTCTTCTGAAGTTTGTGGGTCCCGGTTGTCACCTCGATTTGATTCGTCAATCCATTTCGTGCCAATCGATAAGCTCCAAGTCCTCAACACATAAAACTCGTCTGACTCCCCTTCACGAATAGCATAACGGATGACTTTGTCCCTCCAGAAGATGTTGTCGTCTAAACAATCCTTTCGAATTATTTCAGTTTTGCGAATGCCATCGTCAGTCTGTTCAATGCTTTCTGATCTTGTGTTCTGCACATGATCCGATAGATTGTGATCGCCGATCAGCGCTAATGCACATTCGCCAATCTGTATTATTTTACATAAATGAGAATTTGCGAACAAACCTGTGAAAAGAGAGGCTTCTTGAATCGTCTCTGCCTCTTCTTTTAAATGAAGAGAGAGTTAATGGTGATATAGAGCATATTATGTGTGACTGCATTCCGTCTTTGCTAAAGGTTTTATGAACTGCGTTATATTTCCGCAGTTAGTTGGATCGGTCACCACGGCTTACCGTACGATAGCCTCATTGAGCTTGTCAAAGGAATGATGTTAAACCGGTTTTTCTGCTTCCCGTAAATCCGTGCTCTTCAAATAGTAGATTGAAACAACTACGCGGCATTCCTTTTGATCTGCTACCTATCGAAATTGCGTTACTAGACGGGAACTTCATGGCGCCTGTTTCCAGTTTGACTGGCCAAATTGTTCACTAAGGGTTAACACGCAAGGGATCAAAGTTACTGGTATTCAGAGCTCAATATTTGAGATAGCATATTTTGCTTTATCGGCTTTTGGAAAACACTTTGCAGTTTGCTTGAAATTGATTGAACCGATATGAAAATTGTTTTCATTGTTTCTCAATTTGTAATTAAGATATTCAATAAAAATACAGTGGAACAAAATGTTTCTTAGTGTAGCCAACTCATCAGAGATTACGACAATCGCGTTATACTCAATTTCCGATCGTATTCAAAAACTCGATTGAATCTTTTCACATTGCATTCAAGAAAATCCACATATCATGTTACCATTCTTTTATTTTGATGTTGTTTCTAACATCTTATTGAAAAATGTTTCAAAACTGATGAATGGAAGGTAGGCTTAACTCTGAAAAGTTGTCAATGCTAACCACGACGGAGTATCCTAGCCTGTTCGGCAAACTCCTAAGACGAGAAATGACAGTCCGAATAAAGCATGTCATTGAGAATATGCATATAGATCTGCGAATGACATTACTAAGCCCCGAGATAGACACTATTTGGGTTGAATATGTCTCATCACTCTAATTCGACTTATTTCTTTAACTGAAAATCTCCATCACAATATTTGCTATTTCTGTTTTCTGTGAAATTATCACAAACCGTATGCTCACGTTTCCGAGACGAACGTGTTGGTGCATATTCGACGAAAACAATGAACGAAAAATTATAATTTGCCATTTACCGACTCACAATCGAAACTGCAGTAAGAATTTTTCTACTCAACAAAAGCATGGTTTAATCAGTTGCAGACAGATTAGCTGATTTAAAGTCGATTATATTTTTTGAAATATCCTTCGTGAGATGGAGGAATGATTCCGAACATGGTCGTTAATCATAGATGAGAGATTCTGTTTATCAGGGAACGGTAAAGTGTTTTTTAAAAATAAAAGTTTGTGGTTTGTTGGAAACATTTACAGTTTTTTGCTCGTTATGATTTGTGAATTTAAAAATTGTATCGTAGAAGGAATTTTATAAAAAAAATTGTAAAGAAATCTGTCAGATTTCGAAAACAAGGAATAATTTGCTTTTATAATTGATTGCTTTCGCAATTTCATCAGGTTTTTCTTTATGAAATTCAGAAATTATCATCATTTGAGCGTTTCACAGAGAGCACATGTAGAAAGCGAAATGTCTGTAATCCAGTAAAGTACAATCTAACCAATTCATGGACATAGGTTTTGTCACGTGAATGAAAGCCTTCTTTCATCACCGAACTTCTTGTAGCATGGTATAATGTAACATTCACATGGAAAAATAAAGTTTGTAATGAATCGGTGAGAGTAGTTTATTGGTAACGTTTCGCTTCTGACACAGAAGCTTCGTCAGACCAAGGGTGTCAGTACAAACAGAGATCAAGCTTAAATTTCATTCACCTGACCTGGTTAAGAGCTGCACAGTCCATGGTGGGTTCTGCGCTCGTTAAGAAGGACAGGCGCGTTCAATATCAACTGACGCACCACCACCCATACGTGCCGTATAATCCCTTAATTGTTTTAGTCTTGGTAGGTGTGAATGACATCTGATGACCGATTAGCTCAGTGCGCGCACTAGGGGTCACGCATGTTAATGTTTATCCGCTGCAGAACCGGACGCCAGATTGCGGAGATATCAGCCCCATCCACCTTATTGACTGCATTCCTACCGGCATTTGTTATCTCGAACGCCTCAGCGTGAAGTCTTTTAATGTATGGTTTTATTCCCCGCCTTATCACTTTTACGTTGTCAAGATCAACCTTGTGACCTGTGTCCAGTACGTGTTCAGCTAGTGCTGAATTAGCTGAGTATCTCGCTCATTTGTTGAAACCGCTAGTCGGAAACAGGGATTCTTTCATTGAGAACTCTTTTGATTTTGTTCGTCGTTTGAAACGTGACAGATTGGAAGCATTGCATAATTACCTTAACAACTTGGATCCCAAAATCCAAGTTACAAAAGAGACTGAGTCGACAGAAGGGACACTTCCATTCTTGGACTGTCTGGCGCGTAAGCAGAATGGTAAAATAAGCACTACGGTCTATTGTAAGCCAATCGACACGGATGCGGTCTTGCAGTACTCATCAGCGCACCCCCAAAAGTGTTTAATTCAGTTGCGAAATCGCTGTTCTACAAAGTTAAACGTTTGTGCAGCGATGATACCGATAAAAAACGAACCCATCAAGATGTTAGTCGTCGACTTGGTGATCATGGTTACCCCAAGGGCCTAATTAAACGCCAACTGGAACGGGTTAAATACCCAGCACCCAAAACCGAAAAAGTTTGGCGTGCAACAGTTTCTATACCTTACGTTAAGGGAGCGTCGGGGGGGATAAGTCGAATTTTGAATAACGCAGGTATACGAGTAACGTATAAAAGGAGTAGAACGCTAAGATCATTATTAACGCATCTCATAGATAAAACACCTTCAGGCTGCGCGACGAATCGCGTATATAAAATCAACTACATAAATGATATGTCCATTTGCATGTATTTCCATCAAACACAATGTTATGCCACTGTTCGATAAGGTTGGTCCGACAAACATGTTAAACCACATATGCCCAAACACATGCAAATACGTCTTAACCACATAATAATGAACAAAAATGCTAATTTGCATGCATTTCCATCGCACACATCAGGTAAGGACTGCAGGATCAGGATCCGAATGCGCTTGAAACAGTGGACGATTGATAAATAAGTTGCGCTTGAATGACAGAGGGCATGGTTGAAGGCTTCGTTTCTTACAATCCAAGCAAACTGCATCATGTCTTTTTTCTCTTATGCCTGTCCCTTTTGCATGGAATTCATTCACGTAATGCGTTATAAACTTAAAGAGTCTAGGCTAATTTTTGATCAATGCTTTATGACTCTATGCGAAATAATTCAGATATTGCCACCCACATAAAACAAAATAAAAATTTGTATTACCCCAGTCATGTATGTATTATAGTAGATCTTTCCCCAGTACGTAGTTACCGTGAAATAGATTGATTGTTCGACGATAAATCTGGAATCGTGGAATAGTTTGAGATCATTTAGCAGAAAGGCAGAATATAATATTAATTTTCGCCGTTTTTTCCCGAGGCATTCGTTGTTTCGCACTTGCAAGAACAAACTCTATCAATACTGGATTGCTTCTCAGAATGGAAATACACGAAAGCGACTAACGTTTTGAATGAAAGGAGTAATATCACATTCAATCCTCACTTGTTAATTACAGAAGTTTGATCGGTCCATGGAGATCAACTAAGAGAATCGGTCATCCAACGTTTTTTTGCGCCAATCTTAGTAAAAATGGGGTACAGGGATAACCTCGATAATTACATTTCCACTGTTTCAAATTCGGTGATGAAGGCGAGAGAGCAGAAATCAATTGTGGTTAGTAACTGCACAGAAAATGCGCGCACCTACAAAGTCGAACCTGGAATAATTAGGGTCTCTAAAGGAAAGCATCAGAACGGTTCCAGTGACAACATGTGCGGACACACCAGCCGCCAGCCGAACGATCTGCAAGGTCGGTTGATTAAGGCGAACGTGGAGAGAGCTTGAATGATGCCGGTTGGCAGGATGAAAAATCAGATCGAAATGATCACCGTCACAGACATGTTCAGGAAAAAGTGATTTGCTTATATAGTATGCAAGATCTACTCTATGGTAAGTTGCAATTAGGAAGTCGACCATTGGGCAGACCGCACTTGCGGTACAAAGACGTTTGCAAAAGAGACATAAAGGCTCTTGGTATTGACCCCGCGAGCTCGGAAGAACTTTGGAGGCAGTGTGCAAAGCGTCGTCTGCAAGCTGGGGAGGAGCGGATACAGCTCTTGGTTGCTGAACGCAGAGCACGCCGCCGGCGTGTAACTGACGCCCTACAACAGAATTCTGACTATCGTTGCCAGTGCTGTGGGAGAGATTGTTCCTCCCGAATCGGACAGTTTAGTCTGTCCAGAAGCTGTAAAACATGAAATTCATGCGATTGTGATGTACATCCATGGTCGACATCGACCAGAGGAGGCCAACATACAGGAGTGTTCTGTTTTTTTCATGCGCGTAGTAAACCCATTAGACCAATTGACATTCTCTTGAGCTGTTGGATCAGTGACTTAGCGTATTCAGCTTTAAAACGTTTCGCCGAAGCGACAAATCGGCGTCCATCGATTAGGCTGGGGTGATGTGGCTAATTTTGTATCGGTAGCTCTCGAACTTTTAGTTGATGTTTCAACAGGATAAGCAATTTGGGCTCATTTGATATTCTCCTTTAAACTGCGAACAGCTTTGTCAGAAAATTCGGTAAATTCTCGAAATATTATATGTTTATAGCATTAGCGAACAAATTTACCTTGCTAGATTCATCGCATCGATTGTTTAAATGAAAAACAATTTGGATTTACTAGGAATCATTTCGCGGTAACGAATGGGACCTCGATCGTTTTCGAAAAATGATCGACAGCTGATTCGGTTTGATGAAGAAGTCGTTTTCTATCCAGCAATGAAGAGTAAATATTGTTGGACATTGCAGGAATTATTCAAAATGTCGAGGTAACAGATACGAACAGATTTAAACACACCCAATATACAAGCTCATTTGCATGCATCTCCATCACACTTACACACCCCACGACCCGGTTTCCGTGCTGTTTGCGCCTCCGGTTGCACCGTAGTATCAGGATCCGCATGCGATGCAAGAGTTGCATACTGTCCACTAGATGGTTCATGTTACTATTGTCTATATCTGTATTCTAGTGTAATATATATTGAGTGATTGCGTTGCTTCTCTTGTCCCTTCCTCTCTCTCTCCATCTCTCTATCTAGATCACTACTATCTACTCTCTCAGCGCGCAGCGGCGCGAGAGAGCCGGCCGCAGCGAGCTGGATCGATCGATTGGGGAACTGAACCCTTGGCTGGAGCTCGGCGGAAAACACCGCTTGTAATAGTGGATTAGTGGAACCAGAAAAACGCGGTTCATAATATATATTTCGCTAGAACATATATAGATTGACTAGGAAATTGTTAGTTATTTTTCGAAGATCGTTTCGAACATTCTTGCGGGTAACATTACCAGTGATAACGCGCGTCTACTATCACTCTACGATGCAGTCTGCGGTAGAGAATTAGGCTCCTTGGCTGCGAAAATATATTCCATTCTTTGATAAAATCTATCACAGAACAGCAAAGTTAGAGACAGGTCTTCGCAATGTTCAATCCAACAACAGATTGCGACATCTGGGTCTATGTGACTTTACCCAAAAAGGATACGGTGCGATATTATTCTTGTCTATAGAATTATATCTACCGAATTATATTCATTGTGAAACTTGTTTTAAGTGCGTGACGTGAAACTATCCTTTTCTTTTTGCACCCCAAATTCTCGTATTGATTTTCGCCGTCATATTTTGTTGAACGTGCTATCGTTTTCAGAGATTCCATACATCACCAGGTGGTGGACTTTCCTGGTCTGCCGACTTTTGAAGCAAAATTGAACTAATACATACAAAATAAAATCATTCGTGTGCCTTACATTTGATATTTTCTATTTCATTTATACTATTATATTTTTTACATTTTCATTCATATCGTAATCCTGTGGGGTTTCAAAGTATTAACTTTTCAAACTGTAATCCTTCAGTACTTAAAACCTATAATCATAAGCTTGTTTAGCATCCTTTTTAAACCGCACACGATAATTCAATTCTACACGTGTTACCTTTACCTGAAATACACTACCTTCACGCACAAAGCAAACATCTTGTGGAAAGTTTTAAGAATACAATCAATTCCAGAATCATTATACACAAAATATTCACTCTCCTTGAATTCATCACAATCTACTTATATTTCCATTATCTTATTTCTATGTCCATTGTAATGCTATACGCGGTGATGATTTATATAATTTGGATCACAATATATAACTTGTTTACAGTCACGGAACTGAGGTTTAAAGTTTGCATGAAGATTTCAACGTCATGCATTGCTTGCATGCAAACTTTGGTAGTATCAAATGATTAATAAAGATATTGAATTGAGTTAGAATTCTGAGTACATAATAATCAGTTGCCTAGCAACCGCACCAGTTCTCAATGTAAAAAAGTATTCACTTGGGTCACTTACGGTAATTTGAGATTATTTATTCATGAGGGAGATTTGAAGCAAGGACATCGATGTTAACATTAACTTACAATGAGGGGAACAAAAATCCTTAGTTGGATGTTGAAAATGTTCATTAATATACATCAATCGCAGGGTTGGCAGACCGTGAAATATTTATGGTAGAAAAAGCCGTAAGCTTAACAATAACCATTTGATGACAAGGTGTATCAAGTAAAAATGTAAAATTTTCCAAACATTAATAACGAGAGTCGCTACTGCATTGCTCGTCATGTTTAGATCGAATTTTGAAGCGAAAACCTAAACTGATTCCGAGGGTATGATTTCTTCGGGCAAAATGTTATAAGTGAAACAAACTCATACCGGGAGAAAATTACGTCTAACATTCACTTGATAATGCGGAATGCTTGAAGCCTGTGAATGTTTGCGTGTTTGAGCAAGATCCTTGAGTAATCGTCAATGTTTGATGAAGTGATTTTCGGTGTGTATAAATTTAAATGCTAACATAAGTTCTGTATTCGCAGTTGGGTAAACCGTGTAGTTTTATTTGTGACGTTCGCTCTTCGAAAGGCGAATTTTCGTAACCAGAGAACGACATGTTTGTACGATGATAAATCCTCTCAAGAATCGCGATATCCTTCCTCAGGCATAGTGCCCAGGCTTGGAATGAATATTCCACAACAGGACGTACATACATATTAATTAACCGGGGTAAGGTTTCGGGCGTGAAAATCCCGAATATCCTTTCGAGAAGACTCAATATACGGCTTCATTGTACACTGTCCGCCAATGATATCCTGACTCAATGTTAAACTACACCTAGATACCGAGATCTTTTTCTGTGGTGGTCAAGACAAGATCTTGCTTGCCAAGCTGATACGTGTGGTGCAGATATTTTACAAGCAGCATCATTTTAAATTTTGCAGGTTCAAATGATAAATCATTTGTCTGGAACCAACGACAAAAGGTACCCAGCTCTCGAAGAAAGGACATACATACATTAGCAGACCGGAAAGGTTTCAATATTATTATATTGTCGGCAAACAGTATAAAGTTACATCCAATATCCTCTACTATATTGTTGATGTTCATCAAGAATAGAAAAGGTCCAAGCACCGAGCCTTGCGAAACTCAACTTGTGTCGCTATTTTCTAGAGAGTTGCGACGTGAACGTGTCTATTAGTCAGATAGTCCCTTATCTCATTTAGCAGCATTCTCGTTTTTCTATACGCTTCGAGCTTTTATTAGAATGTCATAGTTTACTCTATCGAAGGCTCTGGAAATATCGATTTACAGCCTCACCTTCGTCTACAGTCTTAGTCCGATACTCGAACGTTATAATGTTAGATAAACAGCAACGATTGTATCGAAAACCGTGTTTCGCAGCAGTCAAAATACTTAGGTATTCAAAATGTTCTAATATGCGTGCAGCCATATTGCGTTCCATATATGTAGAGATCACCGGTAGTAGCTTAACTGGTATATCGTTTGCTGTCTGAACGACTACCACCTTTATACATATGAGTAATCATACCTGCTTTCCAATGCGGAATATTTTTCCTTCATTTAAGTTAAGATTGAATAGGCGCGTGAGAGGAGCAGTCACATAAATGCGACACCTGCCAAGCATGAGGGTGTAATTTTGTCTGCCCCCGGGAACATCTTTTCGTTCAGTTTTTAAAGTTCATACCGAGCCACGTATTCATTGACAGTCATTTGGCAAAGTTGGTAAAACCTGATAATAGGTAGCAAGTGAGTGAAACGTTTCAAATGCATCGGCGATATCTTGAGCAGCTCCCGTTAAGTCATTCTCTGGTCACCAGGTTGTCGAAAAAGCTCAGCAAGCACTTTATTCCCTCAAATCTATGGAAAGAACGGTATTACCCTATGCAATTTAAAATGTTTAGCGTTTACCATCCCACGAACACATAGATACTTCCAATACTCGTGATGAGTTCAGCAGAGCAATCGACCGCTTAGCGAGTGAGAAGGCCCAAGGTTTAACTCATTTTATCAAATATTGTAGAACAGCTTTATTACAGCTAATTTACCAATTGCTTATTCGGCGCTAGAAGGAGAAGTGTGTACATAAGAAATGACCAAATTTACCCTTTTGAAAATGAGTTTCCCATTAAACAATAGAGTATAGTATGATCTCATTGATACTCCTTATATTATTTTCTCTTACTAGATCTTACAAATCTATGTACCGCTGTTTGAAAATGTGAGTAGATAATAAATTGCGAACATTCTGTAAAAAATATTGTGTATTGTTCTTCTCGATAATCTTGCGATTGTGCAGTCAAATTTTCAGGAAGTCCTCGATATACAAAGCCTTTCAAATAGTTTAAATTCTGCTCCAAGTTACTCTGGACGTTAGCGAAATTCAAATTAAAACGTTCCTATTCAAGTTTTACTTTCAGATTCACATGGGATTAATAAACAATAGGGAAAACATATGCTCGGTCCAAAGTTATTTGGGGTGAAAAATATGTCACTTTTCATTCATGAGTCGACGTGTAAGGAAATTTCCCAGCAAGGTAGACGGAAAATTGTTGATCAGACACGTTTTAACCCCCCTCATGCGCGTCTTTTCTCATTAAACCTGATATTAGACGCTTAGAGATGCAGACAGAGAAAATGTTATATTATTATTATCAACTTTTGCTGTGAAACTGTGAAACAACTTCTAGATGTTTCATTAGAACGATTCATGGGTAACGATTATTTTCGGGGCTTCAAAATTTTAATCAATTTTAATCCGTTTCTTCAAATGCACTTATCAAAAATTCCTCACTTTTCGATCGAAATGTAAACACTGCTTCTACCGGTGTTTTAACACTGTTTCGTCTACTTCGACTACGGATTCTCGATATGTTTCAAATAAATTCAAATACAAAATTTATCATAAGTTCTTAACCTCATTTCTTAATCGGGCATTTTATAGTACTCTCCGTAAATATTCTGTGAAACATTCAAAACGCAGAAAGATTTTGTTTTATTTAGCCGTACGTTTTGAATCTCAAATGCTGAATTTGAGTCTAAAGGCCCTGTGCACCATTTATTCCATTTTCACAATTCGCATCACATTGAAATTGCGAATTATTGGTTAAATTTTAAAAGTTACAACAAAAATACCATATTAAATGGGCGATCATCTTATAACCCCCAAATTAGAACACAAACGTCCGGGCACCACTTGTGAATTTTATCGATTGAGAACAACTCCGTCCGTAAATGCGGTCGATATCGCGCACGCACTTCGACCAATGAGAAACGAGTGAAATCAGACCGATCGATCACCGTACCATGAACCCTTAGTGCGTGGGTGATATTGGGCGCATTCGCTGTTCCACAGCAGAATAGCACTTTTACAGCCGTGTGCTGATAGAAAGGTCATCAGTAACGTGACGTGTAATCACGTTTAGCTCCATGACTATAACTTAATTCCAAATTAACCCAGGGTACCTCATCTTAACTCAGCTATAACTATTTAAGTGCAGCTCCCTAAAAAGAATATTTAACCCCCTGCATTCTGGAAATGGAGTGACACTGCGGCTACGGCGGTTAACGACGACGGGTATTCTTTCCTTCGTTCCAAGCTGTGTGTGTTAGGAGCATAATTTATTGGTAACATTTCGCTATAAACTGTTATGATGGATGAATCGTCGAGGTTGCTCTCATAACGCTTCGTCAGATCAAGGCTGTCAGTATTAACAGAGATTAGGTCAATATGTTACACAGCTTGCGTGGGGTGTGTGCTTCATGCGATGCCATTCTCGTCTGACAAAGACCACCACATCCTGTTCAGTTCGTACTCCACTTAGGACTGGCTTCATGAATGCAATTTGCCTACTGACACCCTTAGTCTGATGTGTTAAAAGCAGAACGTTAACAATAAATTATGATCTAAACGAATAATTACAATCTTTTATTATCGTGTATATGGTTTCTCGATGGGTCACAAACATTTTTCCTCCATGGTCTGATACCCGCTTCTAGAAAACAATCAAAATGTGCGATGCTTTCAGAACCAACTGAATATTTTTTTCCATTTGTTAGTTGCACATTATATGAAACCAGTGTTGCTTGGATGTGTTTGCCTGCATATTTCACAGTGCTAAACTATTGTGTTTTCCTGTTTCAGGCTGTAGAACGAACGTTGATGGAATATGCTGCAAAACGTTTCGCTTGTAGAACACGATGAGTTTTCGCGTGTGTGGCCACATTGGACGGAACTGCTGCACGCTGTTTATGGTCATCCAATTTTTGGAACGCATCGCTTGCTTGGCGTTCGTGTGCTGTTCACCATGGTCTACGCGATTTTCGCGATTCTTGGAACGCTGTGCAACATATTTGTGGTCTGCATACTCGTATTCATGCGACATCGAACATTGAACAATATTACAAACCTGTTTGTGCTCACGTTGGCTATTTCCGACATTCTGTTGTGCGGTTTCAACATGCCAATGCAAGCCTATTTCGAGTTGTACGAGCGGGCGTTCTCAGGCGTCACTTGCAAAATAATGAACAGCATTTTCGCCCTCCCTATGCACGTGTCTTGCTTGACGATGCTCCTGATTGCATTCGATCGTTACTTGATCATTATTTATCCACATCGCGCGAGAATGTCTCGAAAAGCTGCGGTTGTTTTAATACTTCTCGTAACCTTGATTAGCGTGTTGGTTAGTATACCGATAATCCTGTACACGCAATCCAGTACCGCTATTTGGCCAATCATCTCAGCTGATAGGAATTCGAAACCCTCCAGTGTGAGGGATTATTCGTACTGCATCGAGCAATGGCCCAATCCAAACACGCGTCTGACGTATTCAGTTCTCACGTTCCTTTTGCAATTTTTCTTCCCATTGGTTTTGACTTTGAGCTTGTATGGGCGCATTTTTGTTCGCTTAAATTTGCGCCGACTCAAGCAAAACGCGATCGAACGAACAAAACGCACGAACCACATTCTCATACGGATCGTTGCTTGCTTTGTAATGTGCTGGACACCGTGGACTTGTTTCTCATTATGGTTGGAGACCCAAGCATATCGCACACATCACTGGATATCGACAGGTCCCGTGGAAAAGACGGGAATGAATGTGCACATGTTGATATTCGAGCTGATTGCGGCAGTGAATTCCAATCACACTCTGCACGACCAAAAAAATGAAAGCGTGTTAGCTGGTGACACTAGCTTGCCGAAATTCGGTGTGCAATCAGCGGAGAATATGACCAAACTAATAGATATATTTCTCAAGTTGCTCGCAATTAGTTCAGGGTGTATCAACCCGTGGCTTTATGGATGGTTGAATAAATTATTTTGTTCTTCGAAAGGCAGGCAGTGGAGAAGATTGTTTGCGCCAACCGTTTCGCGGCATCATGACAAGGGATCGCCGCTTCAAATTACGCCCACGTTTCTAGCTGCTCCGACGAAGCAAATGGATGAAATGACACATTTGGTGCCACCGGTGAACAAATCAAGAACCAAATGTTTGATGCTCAGAGGAAAATGATTGAAATAACGAACAAACAAAGGATATATATACGAAATGTTTTCGACGTTACCATGGCTCCGTAATGGTACAGTTATCTATTGGCAACATGTCATCCACTGTACATAAACAAACACGGATTGCAAAATAACCCAATCAAAAATTTAATTAATTAAACAAAGGAGTTTGATCACAAAACGCAAAGGTGTCCATCACTAAGGAAGTCTATTGGCGGGTGAAAGGAACACGGACATGGTGGAACGATGAGTGGGTCTACAATCAACCCGTAATATTTTGGAACTAAAACTTAGAATGAGGTAATGTATAGAAAACTAGCGGTATAATGGTACACGGTAATCAGTTTCCAAAAACTCAGTTAACCTTGTGACGAATACGAAAACCTTCCGCTGAATTTGAGTCGAACTGCTGACGCGGTGAACATTCACTCTCTCCACAGTAACCATCGTCATGAATTCGGAATATTAAACCTGGCATAACCATAAGAAGGGGTTCTGTATAAATTGGCAGGATAAAGTTCTCATTTACAACAGAAAAGAAACTAGCTGAATTCAACATTTGTTTGATCCCAGCAGATCAATAATCTTCACAACGATTAATGAAAGTTTAAGCTTTGCTTAAGAATTGTGCATTTCTTGGTTCATTATTGTTTGCGATATTTCGTTACGTACATCGGCCTATTTTGTTTAAGTTTAAAGAAAGATATTTCTGTAATCAGATAATACAAAAAATATCTTTTTTCAACTCGTATTTGCTTCATTGGACAAATAATCGATTATAATACATTTCTGATAAGGAGAAAATAATGGTAACTAGTTTGAAATAAGAAACCCTAGAGTGAACTCATTTGAAAAGTTATTGCATGTTAGGTCACATTATTAAAGCAAGAATTGATGCGTAACTAATAACAAATCATTTATTGCAAAATATCATTTTATTACGTCAGCGCCGCCTATGTTGTGAGGGTCGTCCACATAATGGAAAAATAGTCATCTACTCTATGGTGAATTGAAATCAGGCAGTCGACCATTGGGCAGACGGCACTTGCGGTACAAATGAGTTTTCAGAAGAGATATGGACGCTCTGGCCATTGACGGGCTTGCTCGCGACCACCCACTTTTAAAGCATTTTGTAAACAGTGATCATCAGGCTGGCGAGGAGCAGATACTGCTCTCGGTGGATGAACTTAGAACACCTCGCCTGCGTGCAACTACCGCCGATTGACCGAGATGTGCTTAGCGCTGTGAGCCACCCCGGAGAGATTGTTCCTCTTGAATCGAATGTTTGGTCGTCTGAACAGATTTAGAGCGTGATACGATGGTGCGTTTGTGATGTTTATCCCTGGATAATTGTACGAATTGATTCCAATAGTAACAGTAATTTCTTCATCAGTTGCCCGTTACGTCATTATTAACAAGCAAAGCCAAAAACAGAGTAAATTGTATTCTGAAATTCACAATTATGAAGCGCGTCAATACTACCGATCGTTTATTTCAAACTCTCCTATCAGCTTCCGTCAGGTTTAAAAAAACATTGAAGCGTTCGTAGCACAATGTAACCTTACTCGACACTGTACTTAATGTGAAGATTCGAGTGTGTATCGTGAAATTGGTTTGAGTCCACGCGTAGGCTTATGCGAGGCTATTGGGGTAAATCCATCTGCGGTTACTGGAGGCTCTAAGTCACATGTAATATCATATCGTCAAATTTATGTCTCTGAGGAATCAGGAACAACTCTGTCTTCAGATGTACTTGGTCTAAGATAATCCATATGCGTTCGAACTATTTGTCCGTTTGCAACTGAACGGTTGCTACAATTGTCGTTTTCTGTAAGACATCACCAGGTTGCAAAGTTCGTTCATAAGGTAGTTTGGTATAGTCCAATTCATTATTTGGCGGTTCCCGTTTAAGTAGTCTGTCTAAGTGTATCAGATCTTTACTTAGTTGTGCTTTTGCACGCTGATCAGGGAACACAAGGTCGAACCACTTGCGAACAATTTTACGAAGCATTAGTTCCGGCAGATGTTTCTTCATTGTGTCAAGTGGTATGCTCCGATAGGCCTGCAGAATCGTTTACAGCTTGATCTAAAAGCTTCCTGTCGGTTGTTTCACAAGACCAGCTTTGATCTTTTGATCAGCACGTTCTCCAAAGCCGTTTGACGCTCAATGTTACGGTGCCGTCGTAAGATGATAAACTCCATTCATCTCTTGGAACTCCTTCAAGGCTATGCTGGTGAATTGGGGACCATTGTCAGGAATTAGGCTGTCCGAAAGTCTGTAATTAGTAAAGATAGAACGAAAGTGGTTAACTGTTCTCTCACCTGTCAACGATGTGGACATCAATCCATTTGGAATGTGCATCAACAAGAACGAGTATATTCTTTCCCTCAAATGCCACACAGTAATTCGCATGCACTCCGTCAATCCCTTATTTTCCATAGCTGTATTAAGCCAGCTTTTGATTCGCTGATGCTGTTGACATGTATGACAAGGTCTTACTTCTTCTTCGATATCGTTATCGATTCTCGGCCATCAGTAATAGCTTATAGCTAGAGCGTTCATCACTACAAAACCTGTGTGGGATTTATGGAGCTTTTTCAGTATGGTTGGTCTTAAAACCATGGATACTAGTATTCGAGGGCCTCTAAGTCTGCAGCCGCCATAAAGGCTCAATTAGGACTGACAACCGAAATTATATCGGATGTTATCGTTAGCTTCAAATCGTAGTTGAGAAAGTACCACATCTATTGCCATGTCGACACGCATTTTCTTGATGTGAACGAGCTGTTAAGAAATTGTAGCAGACTCACAATGTCGGATGGCATGCCCTTTGAGTTAGTGGCTAGTTTGAAAGATATTTGTCTCAAGGAGTATGTTACAGAATTGTTCCTTTCTGGAACATGTCTTATTGTTAGTTGTTATAGTTGTAAAATGAAAGCAAACGTTTCCAACGTATCATACGCGGTGACATGGTTAGATTGATTTCTCTGTTTTATACGAGCAAGAACAAGAGTGGTTTATGATCAGTCAAAATGTCGAAAAACATTTTCCATAAATACTGATGAAAACGCTTCACACCTAATACTACGGTGAGAGAATCCTTGACCAATTGTGAGTAATTTTTTCTGAATAATTTAGCGTACGTGATGCATATGCAATTGTACGCATTTCTCCACGATCGTCGTTTTGAACAAGCATCGCGCCAACGCCGTAAGTCGAAACGTCCTATTGCAAAACAGGTTTCGTAGGATCGAAATAAAACAAAATCCCCGAGGAAGGCAGAAAGCGTTTGGCTTTTTCATAGGATTACTGTTCACTTGTGGACCAAGCCCACTTTACACTTAGCAAATCATGCCAAAGAGAGAGAATAGTAGAATTGTTTTGCAAAATCGTCGGTAATGGAACAACGTGTCGATGAAACATCTTCGTTTCGTTTCATTTCGTAGTGCAGGCGTCTTCAGAATGGGTTTCATTTAGACAATCAGTGTGTGTAAGCCGATTCGATCGAGTTTAAACTCAAGTATTCATCAGAATCAACCATACCTCTGCACTTAGATTTCTTCGAACGTAACACTCGCTCTTCTACTCGCTTATGTGTTTCCAAATGTTCCTTGTACGTCCTTTTGGTGATTAGAAGATCACAGTGCAGCGGTTTGTAGGATTGCGATCAACCAAATGGATTGGTCTGACGTATTCATGTTACGGCGTCCGGTTTGGCATCGGATAAATAATGAAGTGACACGTAGTTTGCGCTTGGATGACACAATAAAGCTAATCTGTCAGCAGATATTTATCAAACCTGCACGGGAGCAAAACATTTGAGGGATTTACAGCATGTATTGTTTGTGGTGCGTCAATTGATTTTAAACTCGCCTCTCAATCTTAAAATGCCTAGCACCAACAATGTCCTGTGCTGTACTCAGAGAGCTTAGGAATGGTGCTGTGGATGAAATTCAAACCTGGTCGCTGTTCGAACCGACAACATTGGTCTAACGATTATAATAATAAACTTCTTTAACCGGTTTATTCGAGACTTTCGTTTTCACGAATATGTTTTTTTAATATGTCACAAACATATTTCGAATATCACGACGGGCGATACACTTTCCAAACCGATCTTGGCGAATGTTACTCACGTGTGCACATATTTAGGAAGTAAAGGGAATTACTAATCACGCAAAGAAAAATTGCGTTTATTGAATTGAATTCAATTCAGTTTTAATGGTCTAAAAATCATATAGCTTTACAAAAAACCACAGAATAATATGACAACAACGAATAATATAACAAGCAAAAATGGGATAAGATTGCTTACTGAGCAGTTCAAGAATCAAGTGAATATCCAAAGGGCAGAAATTGTTTTCGATTGGTGGGATAACAAATGTAGGTGTATGGTGTTAAGATGTATAGTTTTCTTCGATGCATGGGTTCAGGGTCAAATAGGCATCAAGGCTTATCTTGCTGGTTTGGTGTGTTTACAACATTATCTGGCAGATTGTTCCAAGTAAAACAAACTCACACGGCAAAAAATGTCGTCTGCAGTTGAGTCTCGAGTGAGGGATAGTTAGAGTAAATATGTGAGCTCTTGTATTATGCGAGCTCCGTAGATTCAATAAGCATTGTAGAGGGTGATTTTCAGTATCAAAAATATTGTAAAACAGAATCAAATCCCCTCGGAGACGACGACGTGGATAATCAAATAAATTTAGCGTTTTGATTCGCTCATTGTAGGGTTTCCGGCTGAGTCCAGTGACAAATTTGGTAGCTCGATGATATGTTCGTTGCGAGGTCGCAACATATTTTTTAAGCCATGGCGACCATGCTTGAACCGCATATTCCATCGTTGACCTGATGTACGTATTTATAATACAGGGAATTGTCTGTTTGAGAACCTACCGAAAATTCTCTTTAGGAATGACAATTTCTATGATGTTTTGCGATAGACAGAGTTGCAGTGGTTCGACATCCCTAGTGTGTTGCCTATTGGTACACCCAAGTCCTTTTGTTCCATGGTCCACGAGAAGCTGTGTGTTACAAGAAAATACTGGTACTCCATATATTTGCCAATGTTTAACATGTGACACTTTTGAAAATTGAAAAATATGCGATTTTTTAGGGACCAAGCCTGGAGGTTGTCCAGATCCTTCTGGAGCAGTTCGCAGTCTTCCGACTTACTTATCTTCGACCACACTTTTATATCGTCCGCGAACAGTACGATCTTGCATTTGATGAGAGCTGGTATGTCATTAGCATAAAGCGCGAAGAGGATTGGTCCAAGGACGGATCCCTGAGGCACTCCACTTGTCACGGCTACCGACTTCGATAGAGCACTGTCCACAGAGACTTGAACAAACCGATCAGTCAGGTAATTTTCTAACCATGCTAACAGACTTCCAGTGATACCACAACGTTCCAGCTTCTGCAAGAGAATACTGTGGTTTACACGGTCAAATGCTTTCGACATATCGAGGTAACATACATGGATAGTATCCCCAGCATCCACTGCTCGAGTCCAGTCGTCCAGGGTAAGGAGAAGGTTAGTAATGCAGGAGTATCCCCTTCTAAAACCGTGTTGGGCTCCCGAAAATAGCTTATTTTCCTCAAGGTATTTGCTCAGTTTGTTTGCCACGATCCTTTCGAGTACCTTGGATACGGCGGACACCAAATTAACAGGTCTGTAATTTGCGGGCTCCGAACGCAACCCGCCTTTGAAAATCGGGGAGATTATACCAGATTTCCATTCAGTCGGTATGACACTTTGCGACAACGATTCGCAGAATAGCTGAGTTAGAGGTCCGCATAGAGCTTGTGCACAGTGCTTGAGTATATTCGGGGTAATTTTATCACAACCAGGGGATTTTCTGGGATTCAACGATAGTAGTGTTCCCAGCACCTCTTCTTTGTTGATGGTTATTGTGTCCAATGGTAGAGGATACGTTATTTCTGGATCCATTTGTATATCCACGCTTTCCTTTGGACAAAATACTGTAGCATAATAATTTACCAAAGCATCCGCGGTGTCAGCTGCATTTGTGGTCATTCCAGTAGGCGTCCGCAAGGCCGCAACTCCTGGTTTCACTGAACACTGCTTGTTCACAATCTGGTAAAGAAGCTTGGGATTCCGTTCCATTTTAGACATTATGACAGCTTGATACTGTATTTTGTCTTCAGCAATAAGTTTAATGACATGGTTTCTTAGTTTTTCAAAGGTATCCCATGTGGCATCGGTGGTTAACCGGCGATGGTTTCTCCAGGCCATATTTCGCAGTTTAATCCATTCCCGAGTGCGACTGCGGATTTTAAATTCGAATGCCTTTCCACACTGTTTTGATACGAATGCTGAGTTTGAGTTAATTTCCCGGTTTAGCTTGGTCAAAATGCTACACCACTGCTCTTTTGTCGTATGCCTTCAATTTGCCAATCGTTAATCAAACTTAGGGCGTTTGATAATTTAGATAAACATACCTTTCTGATGAATTTTGTTCTATTGTTTGTTCGCTCTGCTCGACATAGGTAGTCAAAATTCAAGACCAAATGGTCGCTCGAACCTAGCAGACAATCGTATGTAACGTTTTCGACGGAGTCTTCTTCAGTTGTCAAGATAAGATCGAGCATTGAAGGCATATCTCTACCTCTGTATCTTGTATTGCTTTCAACGTGTTTATACAAGGGAATTTCGTCAAACAACTGCTGGAAGATGGCAGCAGTGGAGGTCTGAGAAATCTTGTTCGTCTTCAGCAAGTTAGGCAGATTAAAGTCTTCCATGATCGAGATTCTGGTATGATATCTCGAGGCAATCAAGCGTAGCTTATCGAGTAGATTCGTATTATACACTTTCGGGGCTGCTAGTGGACGATAAATTACGCCGACTGTGCAATCATCGCCTGTAGTCGTTGTTAACAAACACCATAGCGTGTCCTGAAGCACCAAGTCGGAATCCGTCAGTTTTTTGCACTTGAGTCTCTGATCATAATAGAGTGCCACACCTCCTCCACGTGACGCACGGTCCCGGCGGAGCAGTGACATGCCAGCAATCTCTAACTCACAATCGTGGATTTCCGGGATCAGCCAAGTTTCGGTAATGGCAATTAGCTGAGGTCGTTTAGTCTCAAACCGAGCGACAAGTTCGGCAAATTTGTTAATCAAGCATTGGGCATTGGTATAGAGGCATCCAAGAACAGTTTTGGTGAGGAAAGATGGATGGTGTCGTGTAATGGCATAATCTGAGACAACTGTCATTGTCTCGTGACTCTGGAAGAGTCGGCACTGTTCTGTTTTTTGACAAGTTAAGTAGCATATCGGTCGTTTCAGGTTGAGAGGCGCAAATCAAGTCCTCTTTTTGGCCAAAAAGATTACTTTATCTTGCTTCAGTCCACTCTCGGGAGTCATTTGGGGTGGCTTTGCGTTCGATTGCTGATTTTGTGTCCCAGCTGAAGATTCATTTCTTGGTTCAGTTGATAGGGCTTCATTAATCCTGGCAGTATTTAATGCAGAATGGGCTGCATTTATATCAGTGTTTATGTGATCGCTAAGGATTACACCTTTTGGGATTTTGTGTTTCCAGCATCTCCAGTTGGAACGTACAGTATGAACCATAGTACTCATTAGGAAGTTTATTTTTAATGGACGTGGCGCATTACCTTTCGTATTTTGCTGAGGAAGGCAGTCTTAAAGTATCCACGACAACGGCCTTTTCCGACGAATATGGTATCAGCCAGAAAACTCCATTGCCTGTAGTCATGCTCAGCTCGCTCGATAGCCTCAGGATTACCTGCCAGTTCTGGGACTCCGAGGATGATGAGATTGTGATTAGATGTCTTTCTTTTGTCGTATGTATTGTTCCTCCTTTCAAATTATGGAATATCAACATGAATAGACCCAAGTAGGTAAGAATTTAGTAGTACGTTTTCCAGGTCACGCTCATTTTTTAAGTTAACCCTCAACAGTCTGGGCTTATCCTGATGAGGTGAATCACGCCGTCTAGTTAAACAAGTCAATGCTTACGGCACTACAGTTCCAAGTTTCATAAGTTCACACAGTTCCTTCCATTTTTCTTCATCATGCCTTTGACGGTCTCTGAAGAGAGTGCATTCAGGCTCAGGAACGCCAGTACAAATGACACTCAAAGAGTGTGCCTTACGATTGGTGGAGATGTTATTTCGTTTCACCAAAGCATTGTCTGTTTTGGGATCAGTTGGTTGTTTAACGGCTCGTTTTTTATTTTCGGATTTTGTTGAATTTGTTTCAGACCTTTCCAAAGCACGCGGATCATGGAAACGGCTCAGTTGTTCTGAATTGCTAGGTGGAATTTCCGTATGTACATCATCGCATTTTTTGCCTTCCTGCTTCCTTAGAAACGGAGATGAAACACGATCTCTACACTCAAGTCTAGACTTCATTTTGCTAATTAATAAGTCATTTAACAAACCTTCAATTCTCTGTATGCGGTCTTCTACATTTAACACCCCCATATTAGTTTCAGTCTGTGAGCTCGCATACATCTTTGTACAGTTTCTAGGTTCAATTCTGCATACATGACAGATATAGCATACTCCTGGCATTTCATCTTTATTGATAATTGAAATAACATCACACTTCATATGAACTTTATCGTGACAAATAAAACAACCAGCGTGTCGGGCATTGTGACATACCGCCTTTCGACAAATTTTGCACATGTGACCGCCGTCACTGGGCTTCGCTCGTAAGGTCATGACGCCGGGGTGGAAAGATTTATCGATCGATCTGTGTGGTAAATGGGTGTGCGCGCGTCGGCACGTATGAAACGAAGTCGGGTCCGAAGCCAATTTAAAGTTGTTGGAAGTGGGTGAGTGAATAATCTCGCCACAGGAAAGGTGGGTAACGAAATTCGTCGTAGTTCCTTCAGATTGGATCCGATTTTCGGGTCCAATGTGTCAATCGAAGTGGAAAAGCGAGCTCTTTCGAATGGTGACAAACTCAATCCAATATTCAGTGTTGCACACAAACTTGCCCGAGTAGGTCTAGTTTGGTTCAAAATGTATAAAACTGATTTTTCTAAGATTGCTTGTTCTGCCTCCAAAAATGGTATGAACACAATGCGTGTGTTAAGAGGAGTCCAAAAAGGTAAAAGTTATCCAGAGAGGACGAGATGGGAATGAAGTAGATCCAAAAACGCAAGAGCACGGAATAATGCGACCGCACAGAACACAAAAAATCGATGATCAATTACAGAAGCACAGTGATTCCAGGCGAAGCGCTTGAGGCGCTTATAAAAGAAAATCGGTTATATGCAGTTCGCGGTAATCATCTGTAGGTAATGTGGTTGTGTTTATCACTAGTAGCAGTGTAAAATGTTGAACAATGTTCTTTGCGTGTATTCTTATCACACACACAAGTAAGGGCAATAGGATCATGATAAGAGTAAAAATAGCAAGACACTAAACAATGTTAAACTATGTTACTTTAAGGAAACACTATTGTCATAGATTTCATTGTAAAACCAACGGTTTCCGAATGCGAATTGATGCATGTGTGGAACCGAAACCTCCAGTGTTTAAGCGGAGGACGGTCATCTGTCACATAGCGAGAACAGAAAGCACTAAATAACTCTACTAACAGCCATCTTAATTGATCAAACGCTGTGTGCAGGAACGCTCATCGGTTTGAGGTGAACCGGCTGACCACAAGGTCATCATCACTTATGAAATCACATCAGTCAAGCAAACCTTATCAAGCAAAAATTTGGTAAAAAATTGTTACTAAACTAATATATCGTGGGGCTCACTATCTCATCACTTACACACGACACGCATTGAGTATTAGACCAGGAATCCATATGTAATTCTGTAATTCTGAGAGCACTTGACCATGAACGCTCACGTCCGATAAACATAATCAAAACTTCTTTACCAAGCTATCAAAGAGCAGATAATCATCTCGACTTCAGAAGGTAGATTGTGCCATCACGGTACAATTGTGCGGATCAGCGGAATACTGCTTATCACTGAGAGCGATGCGTGGGCGCTCAAATCTGATTTTTCCATATTCTGAAACGCTTTGAGCATCAAACTCATTATGTGTTGGTGATGTACATTCATATTGAACAGCTGGTAAATGGGTCCAACAACAGCTGTCTGCATATAAGTAGGTTCAGAAATGTAACATCAATGATTTGTAACCTGCATTCTCTTTCATTCCTGTTCGGTCTTACAGGTGAGGGATTGTCAGGTGGTGTTTTTCAGATTTGCGCAGAGGGTCGCCATTCCATTGTCAGCCTCTCTGATTCATTGTAAACGGGCTGCTGCTTCGTTAGTTGCCACAATAATTTACTGCTGATCTTGTCGGTCAAACGAATCTTTAAGATCATCCTGAGTAAGATGTTGATGGACACCTAAACATTCTTTATCATGATGACTGTGATTCTCCTTATCTGCTAGTTGCTTTTGGATCCGATGTTGCGTGTCGTGAGAGTAGAGCTGGAATGACGGCGAAGGCGAGGTTGAACAACGTAAGGTGCGCCTGCTTGGTAAGAATGTTCTTTGGATATATCGATTGAGACCTGAAAACCTGACGTAGAGCTCGTTGGAAAAAGATCTTGGACAATTTATTAATGGAAACCTGAAAGGCACGATATACTGCCAGATTATATATCGACAAGCCAACAGATTATTATGTTTGGTATCGTCGTTTGGTAAAGCTACCAAGAAAAATGAAAGTTTACCTTCCCCTACGACGGAGTTTGCGTTAGAGGTCTGGGCTCCTTGGTTGTAAAACAGATATTGCTCACTTTGATACATTCTATCACAGAGCAACACAGTTTGTGATGGTTCTCCGCAATGTTCCGTACACAGAAAGATTGCGACGTCCTGGTTTATGTGACTTTACCCAAAGGAGTTTAAGACGCGATATTATTCTGACCTATTGAACTGTGTCTACCGAAGAACATCTAGTAAAATACTTGCTTGATGTGTTTGATGGGAACATAACACGCTGACATACCTCATCAGTTTATATCCCATGTTCCGGTATTGATTGTCGGGGCATCTGTTAGCAGTGCATGCTATATTTCTTAGGAATACCCTACCAAAACATGTGGTTGACTATTGTTGCCTGGCGTTGTTTAAACCGACATTGAACTTACATATGCAAACGAATAACATTCGTGAGTCTTACATTTATTATTCTCTTTTTCTTTAATACTGTAAAATTTTTCACATTTTCATTCACACCGTCATCCAATGATGCTGAAAATTATTATTTTTTAAACATAAATCCTTAAATCTGCTTTGGTCTGTCTTATAAGACGGTTTTCAGACTGTTTCAAAAATCCTCATTCTGCTCTTCAAAGTCACTCGTCGGGTCGTTGCACTGGATTATTTCCAATTTTATTTTATTTAATTTCTATAGTAGGAGAAATCAATGATGTTAATTACTCAAGACTACATTAGCCTTAACAAGGCCCACAAACGTCTTCCATACTGTACAATAAAATGACATTTTTTATCAACTTCCGAGTACAAAACTCTTAGAACAAAATTGTTTGTATGATTGGTTCCCCAGCATTGCAAAATCGATGATCACGAAATATCTTTCAAACTGGTCAAAAGCACCATGCAGAAACACAAGCGAAAATAATTCGATGTCAAGAGCTACGTAAAAATCTGCCATTAAAATTTTATTTCAGCAATGATGATGTGTACTCACAGCCATTAAATGTGTGATAATAGTTTTTAATTAATTAGTGTTTCGTGTTTCGTGTTAAAAAAACAGTTAAGTTCTGTTGTTGTTCTGTTTGCAGATCATTGATGTTGACCTCATCAAGTCAATGCCCAACACGGTTGTACATCATCAGCAAATAAGATGTTGATTCCTCCGTCCACGAAAAGTTCATATTGAAAAGCAGTACTCAGCTGATCCGCACAAATGCACCTTGATTGCAAAATCTACGTTCACATGCGGAGATGATTATTTGCTATTTTCCAGCATGGTGAAGGCACGTCGAACGTGTGTGTCTAACGTGAGCGGTCATGAGCGAGTGTATTTCATTCCATACAGTCAATATCAAGAGCTTTCATAGCCTTCTGAAACCGTTTTTGTACAGCAAGTGGCGACTACCCAAAGATCGACCCAATTATCCCAACTCAGCTTTGATTTGTTGTTAGTGTTGTTGGGTGCCCTGTAATCATGGATGTTCATCATGAACTCATGATAGATCGATGCTTAACAATTAATAGATCTTTTGAAATACGACTAATCTGTATTCTGCACAGATGACCCATTTAGCCTAGGAAGCACTGTTGCAGTATGCAAAAGAACCTCTGCAATCCTGCTATACAAATCACTTCATTATTTGATGCTTAATCAAATCACGTTATTTTACAGATACGTTAGATGCGCCTTAATATGAAAGCACTCTGCTTCCGTTAGTGTATTGTGTGAATCATGCAGCTCTAACTGCATTATGGTAAATTAGTAAGCCTAGCACACTAGAACGTATAGCGTACTCGTGGCACATCATATTTACTTAGCGATTGAGCTCGTTCAGTTTCTTGACTTTTTTCGCCAATATTGATTTCTACTGACGAGAAAATATAAAATTACTGAGATATCTATGTTTCGCTGCAACTTTAGTTCGAAAGTTCATCTGCATGAACTGCTTCAGTTTGAGTTATTATCGATTTGAAAAAAATACGGAGTTTGTCATTCTACCACCGCGTTGTAAAATAAACTGTGTTGACTATGGATTGAACCATCACCAGTCATGAAAAAACGTGTCAGATGGTACTATCACTGCCCAATGCATAGACATAGTTTAATATGAAGCTTTTTATCTGCAACTAATGGTCGGAAGTCTAAGGTGTTGAATTGATCTATTGTTACTGATTCCGCGTTCAATTAGCTCTTGGAGTTTCACAGCGAAAAATACTTTTTGGTTTTCTTAACAATGATAGGACTGTTCTCAATCATGCAACCCATTTCTGATGCAATATTTGCTGTTAAACCAACATGTAATCGTTGTTGTAAGCATTTAAATAGCTGTATTATCTACTGATCATTGGCTCCCTCTACCCCAGATTTGAAAGAGCAATAAACAACGGCATACCTGAATGGTTCTGATAAGTAGAACAGAAGCACATGCAGAATAACAAAGAGATTCCTCGCCAAGTACTCAAAGCGTATCGTGTGTAAGTGATAGGATATTGAGCACCACGATAAATTAGTTTAGTCAGTCAGTCAGTCAGTCAGTCAGTCCTCTCCGTTCCGGGTGGCACATGATGCGAAGACAACTTCTTTCCAGTGGTTCCGGTCTGCCGCTGCTTCCGTTGCCGTCTGCACCGTGAATCCTCGTGCATGTAGTTCGCATTCCAACGTTCTGCGACAAGTTTCCTTGGGCCGTACCCTTTTTCGTTTACCTTGTAGACGCCAGTGAAAGGCGTCCTTCGTATGCGAACTGGGATCCATCCTGTAGACATGACCGAACCATCTCCACCGTCGTCTTTTGACTACGGTAGATACCACCTCCAGACCAGTTTTTCTCAGGAGCTCTTCATTTAAAATGGTATAGGGCCCAAAAATCCGTAGAATTCTTCTCGAGCACTTATTTTGAAACACGTTTATTCTGCGCTCAATGGCAGCGGTCGTCTTCCAGCATTCCGAGGCATACAGCAACACACTCAGAATGTTGCTCTTGAAGAGTCTGATCTTCTTGTTAATACTGAGAGCTGAGGATTTCCAAATGAAATTCAGTATGCAGAATGCTTGTTTCGCCTTCCCGATCCTTCTCCTGATATCATCTTCACTGTCACCATTTATAGTCAGTTTGCTCCCAAGGTAGACTGTATCTGTAATCTCACTGAGTTGTTGACCGTCCACGAAAACTGGTGGTTGCTTTGGAACATTCTTTTGCATTACCTACGATTTGCCAGCGTTAATTTATAAACATACCGTCTTGCCAATTTCGGATAGTCGATCGCTGATGCTCTGGAAGTCACTGATCTTGCACGCCAAGAGGTCAACATCATCCGCATAGTCCAGGTCTTTTAGCGGTCCCGCTGGGGTCCATGGAATGTCTCTTGCCCTGACATCGGTCACCTGTCTCTTCATCCAGTATATTGTTAGGGAAAGAGTTTCGAGGAGAGGCTTCATCTTTGCCTCAGTCCCGTACGAACCTCAAACTTCTCAGTGAGCATTCCATTGTGGGCGACTTGGCATTCAAACTTCTCATAAATGGTTTTCATGAGATTTACTATCTTTGATGGAGGATTTTCCATAACACTGGTCGGTGAACGCTATCTAAAGCCTTCTGCAAGTCGATGTAGGTCAAAGCTAGCTCTGCTTAACATTCATGTGTCTGCTCCAGGATCTGACGGAGGACAATGATTTGGTCAACGCAAGATTTTCCTTTCCTGGACCCGGCTTGCTCTTGTCGTAAAATGGATTCAACTACAGTTGAACTTAGTTTAGTAGTAATGTTTTTTTTTTTAAATTTGAGCTCCATAAGGTTTGATTGATATACCGTTCGGGAACATGACTTTCGAGGATATAATATATGAACTTTAAGTTTTATCGCTGCAGTCATGGTCTGCTACTTCAGAGCGCATATAAGATGTTGACGTGAGATTGCATTTTATTTCAAATTGCGGCTATAATTCTTACTCAAGCAGAAAATTGAAAAATTACCACGGCGAATTCAATTTGCCAACAGTTCCAAATTAACACTTTGTGAGGTTAGTAATTATTGATATTAACATATACATGAGAACAATGTTATCTGCATCCATGTTACGTTAGATATTAAACTTGCATTTTTGAAGCGATCCAATAACAAGATCTCGAATGAATTGGAGAAAACTATCATGCATCACAATGCGTGAGTAGAAAACGCCGATAAAGAAGAGAAGAATCATCATACGAATTCGGGTCACAAAACTATCGCAAAAAAGTGTTTCAATTGAAAAATGACTTGAAACATCCGCAAATATAAATCATCATCAGCTTTTAAAACAAATATGATCAAACAATTTTTTTTGTGCGGTGGACTCCATATGCCTTTTCCATAATTTGATTTAGCCACGATGCATGGGAGATTTAAGATTGCTTTTAACCATGCCACAAGTGCATCGCCTTTCTGGAACAACGAGCACCACCTGCACCTAAACAAGCTTGTTTTCTGACGCCAGTCTGCCGCGTTCGCCCTATTGACTATCAGTAGAAGGAGTTCCGATTTGTAACATAGAACCACGTGTGCAAGCTTGGATATGGAGTTGGTTGTCAGAGGGTATATCAGACAAGTGTCATTAGAGCATTTTGTAATCCTTTAAGAACTTGCATATGAATGAGTGAAGGAACTCCACACTATTCTCCACTTATGCTCTCAAAGCTTCTCCGTTATGCTATAAGGCGGTGTGAACTTGCCAGTATTCAAATGCGGATCACTTACTTCGTGGTTGCACATCATCTGATTTGCAGATCGCTCTCAGCTGGCAATATCTCCTTTGGGCTTTATGGAATGTGTCTGTTCATTAACTCATGATCGTGCTTGATCCACCTCGTTGTCTGTCCATCATTGACCGTTATCGCTTCTCCATCACTATTCCTCACTAAAATTTCTTTCTTGGTAAACTTTTCAATATTTTCTTGGTGGTGAAATAGTGGTCGTTGTTGCGTTGCTTCTTCTGCTTCTATGGTCCATGTCTTTACTATGTTTCGGTTGTTTTCTCAATCGCAGCGCTTGACAATTGCATTGGCTTCTGTACTTTCTTCTACAGTTTTTGCGTTTATTGTGCTCATTCTCCTTATGTTCACAACGCTTTCTTTCATTGTTTACCTTCTTGATGCTAAGATCCGTTACTTGTGTGTGAAAGTTTTTCGGACCATCACTTCTTGATATGTTAATGTTAACGCTTATTTCACAGTTTGTCAATTCTGTTCTTTCGAGTTTTTTCGAAGCAGCCATTTCAGGACCTTGGAACATATTGTAGAGTATGATCTTGACATCTTATTTTCTACTGCCTTTCATATTTGCTCCCGTAGGCTAGACTTATGAATCCCCTTTTTTCTAAATCAAGCTCCGAGTTGCCAACAAGTTGCTGAAGCTCGTAGGCAAAGTCAACTGCTCGTTTGTCGCGATGCTGACGTGGCCGATCTGATTTTCCGTCGACAGCTCTAACCCATTGATAACCTTTCATGATTTGAAATCAACAACTTTTATAAGATGTTCATATACAAAATGCTTAAAACCCCTCGAACAAATTAGCGGAGTTAACCGACATATGCTCGCCCTAATCACCTGACATTATCGCCATTACACAAACATGATATCCTTCCCAATTAATTGGATTCTAAATATGAATTTGATAAGAAACTATGGATATAGAGTAGGTGGCGGCGTTGCTCTACATCATCATTATCGACTCCAGTGCCATCCAATACACTACGCACAATTCATCTCGAGGATAAAATTTGGTGTTATTTAACTTTGATTTCTGTTGACGTTTGCATGATTGGTGAGATCTACCAACCTCCAGCATCTACAGCATCTTGGAAATAAGGTAAATTGATGAAGCTTCAAACGCTGAATTATTTTATGTAGCAGGTCAAGCGAGGTTGTTCACCCTATTGCAAAAGAGCCACCTACGCTGCGTGGGTCATTTGTGCAGAATAAAGAATCAATGTATTCAAATAGATCTACTATTTTCTAAGCATCGATCTTTAATGAGACCGTGATGTTCAACCATAAATCTTGAATCTTGAGTTCAGTTTATTGAGCGATGGTAGAATGACTAACTCCGTATTTTTTGGAATCGATAATAACTCAAACTCAAGCAGTTCATGCAGATGAACTTTTGAACGTACACCATAGTAACACAGTCAGCACAGTTTCATCTAAAACGCAGTGGTAGATTGACGAACTCCGTATTTTTTTCAAATCGATAATAACTTAACCTTAAGCGGTTGATGTCGATGAACTTTTGAACTAAAGATGCAGCAAAACACAGATACGCTCAGGTTTAACTTTTCGTGTCTGTAGAAATCAATATTGGCGAAACAATTCAAGAAACCAAGCAAATATGATGTGCCACGTGTACGCTATATGTTCTGGTGTGCTAGGCTTACTGGTTTACCATAATGCAGTGAAAGCTGGATTATTCACGCTATGCACTAAAGGAAGCTGAGTGCTTCCATATTAATGCGCATCTAGCGTATTTTGAAAATATTGTGGATTAATAACCTATCAAACGCTGAAGCGATTTTTATAGCAGGTTTGCAGAGGTTTTTCATCCCACTGCAACAGTGCCTCCTGATTTAGATGGGTCATCTGTGCAGAAAATGAAAGGTCGGATTCCAGAAGATGAACTAATTGCTAAGCATCAATCTAATATGATGCACATTCATGATCGACAAGGCAAACAACAACAATAACAACAAATCTATGGTAAGTTTGATTCATTCGCTCAAGCATTGGGTAATCGTCAATTACAGTAAACAAACGTTTGCAGAAAAATACTAAAGCTCTTTATATTGACAGTGTGTAATCGAAAGCACTCGCTCATGACCGCTTACGTCGGAAACACAAGATCAGACGACCTTCACCAAGCTGGTAAAGTGATGATTCTCCTCATGGTTTCTGAACGTAGATTATCGAATCCACGGAAAAAATGTGCCGATCCGCTGAGTACTGCTTATCACAATGAGCGTTGCGTGAGCAATTTCTTCACACGAATTTGATTCTTTAGTATTCTGATACGCTATGGAGCATCACATACTTATGTGCTGGTGATGTATATGCATGCTGGACATCGGCTAGCGGAGGCCAACAACACTGCTCCGCATCTAAAGAGGCTCAGAAATGAAACATCATGTTTACCAAATCTTGGGTGTGAGACATTAAAGAAACTGCGAAATTCGGATAGACTGTTGATTCGCTTATATCTTTGACAGTTTCAGGTGCAGATAGCTTATACTAATGCACAAAGGGACCAATAAAGGGTACGTTTGCGCATTCAATTGATGAAAAAAACCTATTATATTGGAAATAAAGCTTTAGGTGTATGTTATTTACCACAAGTATCGATCAAAAAATCGTACACAATTTGAACCATTGTTAGCTAGATACAAAGCGTTTGCGCACAGGTGATGTGAACTCTATACTCGAGAAAAAATTCTGCTTTCCATGTTCAAATGTTCATGGAATACAATTGGATGTATAAAAATCGCGTTTTAGAAAAGGCTAGCCAGTTTAAAGCCATGCGCAATTTCAAATAATTGCGGTTATTATAATGTTAATTGAAGCCGCGTACATTGATTACTTTTCTAGTTTGCAAAAAGTCTCTCCAATCACTGAATCCTAACAAATATTACTGATTAACCGCAAGCATGGCTTTTGTTATTTATCAAAGTTTGGAGAGCTTCGCTAGGAATAACAAATCGAAAAATATGATCAAGCGATTCGTGACTATTTGAACGAGGGCTATAATATCAAGCTCCTTAAAAGTAAGACACTTTTGGAACAAAATTCATAATTTGCGTGCATTTTCTGCACGACACGCATGCTTAGAAAGTGTTTGGACGCGGAACTTGTTGTATGAACTTGTTGAATAATGCATGCAGTTCTTGATGCCACTCTCGCCTCCTAATAATTGCAAACAGCACGAAACTTCAAGCTTCTGAACAATACATCTGAAATCTCGAGACATGAAACTTCGGTTAATTAAAGAAGGTATCACACCTGGTTTCTGAAATAACATTCTAATGACAAATCTTTTACGAATCTCTTGACATCGAAATATTTCCGCTTGTGTGTCTGTTTTGTGCTTTTGACCAGTTCGAAATGTTTGTCCGTGATCAACGATTTCGAAATGATGGGGAACCAATCATACGAACTAATTTGTTTTAAGAGGTTGATACTCGGAAGTGAAAGGAAAATAACATTTCATTGTACAGTGAATAACCTTCACATTACGGAAGCATTTTGCTTCTATTCAAGGCTAATGTAGTCTTCACTAGTAAAACTCGAGGAAACTTTCACTGCCATATTCCAGTCGGGCAATTTTTAGTTATAATCGAATTCTCTTCGACAATTCCTGGTCAAAATTATTGAGCTAATTTGCGTGAAGGTATCTATGGTGCCTTAGATACGAGCTCACTTGTTGCGTGAATAATAACTAGTTCTGTAATTTAAGCATCTCTTGTGCAC
>JACCGJ010025426.1:0-41764 GCA_013407085.1 Atriophallophorus winterbourni | reverse complement strand
TATACTCTATTTTTGGATTATATTCCATTCTTTTCACCATGCGTTGCTGGTAATGTTGTTTGTCCTGCCGAATGAAGGTGGACACTCTGTTCTGCATTTGGCAAAATTGAAACCAAGTTTTAGGCGTTAAACGATGGTCCAGGCTTGTCTTTTCAGTAAAATCCATTTTATGGTTCTACTGCAAACAGTGAATCGGAAGGTGCGGACATCTTTGCTGATTGGATTTGCATCTGAAGATAGTTCAACAATGAGTTGTAATGTGTATTTGAGTGACTGAAATCAAGCTGGACCTCATTTAGATCAGAGAGTGATTCTCTGAGTCTCTAAAAGTCGACTTTACGGCTGACCGTTGTCTCGTTACTGTCTCAATCACTGCAGACATTATCGAACACGAGCACGACATGGTCACTCGTCATAATGGAGAAATCATAACAAGGTCGAGAATAGATGGCTGATCTGTTCCTTCCACTGGTGTATGGTTTAGGACGTGGTTGTACAAGGGTACTAGGTCGAATACATTGCGAAGTTTGTGCTCCAGTGAGTTTGTTGGATGGTGGATCCTTGATTATAGCCACAGAAGGTTGAAGTCCCCGATGATTAGCATTTCAGCCTCCTGCTGAGCGTTGAGGAGCTTAATTCTTTCAACTAGCATATCGTTGTGTTCTGCGGTCGATGTTGTTGAGCTGTATATGACCCCGATTATAAAGCTGTCACCGGATTCCAGGTCAAGTTAGCACCAAAGCGTGTCAGTGAGTGACAGTTCAGTATGTGAGATAATGTTTATCTTTAGTCGCCTGTGACAATACAACGCAACATCACCGCCAACGTCACCACGGTCACGGTGCAGGAGTGTCCTATGCGGAATCAAATATTGACTGTCGTTCATACTCGATTGATACCAAGTTTCAGTCACAGCAATAAGATCAGAGGAATTGTTTACAAAGATATTAATCATTTCCGCAAACTTGGTAACTAAACATTGAGCATTTGTATAAACACATTTGATCGATACTACTTTATTTCCTGATGAATCATGTGGTATGTGATGAGGCGTTAAACAGTTTGCTGCTGGATCCATCTGAATAGTCAGTGCCTGGGACGATACAACGTGTGAGCTTTTTATTAGTCGCCGACCGCTTGAATCTACAATTAGGTTTCGGTGTGAATTTCTCGGCCAGACTCTAAGTGAGCCAGGCCTACTCCGATTTTTGTATTGATTTTTTTCCATTTGGATGGAAACGCTGCTATCCGCTGTTTCTTGCTCTATATCCCGAATTATCATCAATCAGAGACACTTGAATATGAACTTGGAGCCGTCTTGGGTTACGCACCGCTTAATAACCGCGTTTTATGTTTACTTCTGTGGGAGGATCAGACCCACTGTCTAGCTTGTGCCTAATAATTACATCAGATCCCACCACTGTAGAGAATATCATTTATAAACGACCAGTCGGACGAACCGATCACGTGGTCCTAGAATTCGGGTACGTTTGTAGCGCTAGGCGCAACAGTGACGGAACGAAATGCGTCAGAAGTGTTAACTACTGTGCTCGTTGGACGAGTTACAAAGCACTAGTTTCGCGCAACCGTATTAGTACGATCCGGATAGTCATTGACGCTTTCACTTACAGCACCTGGAATTTATATTGGAGGAACATTCAATGTTCGTTTTGAAAAAACTTCTCAACGTAATAAATTTATACTACGAAGCAGGACTGAGAAGTAGATTAAACAAAGGGCAACAGCATGGGAGTTTCACAAGGCTACCAACACAGCTGATACTTAAGCACAATTTTCACGACTGCGAAACAAAGTTATAAGCTCAATTCGAGATGATAAACAAGCATTTCAATCGCAATTGATTTCTCGTGTGCACCAGAATTCAAAGCTTTTATATAGATTCGTAAAACATAGGACGAATATTAAACCAGTAGTCTTTGCCTTAAAATCTGCGCCTGGCTTCGCTAAATTAATTAAAGAGACCGCTGACCTGTTAGCAGACTTTTATGCCGTTGTGTTTGCACTGAAATCTACGGAGCCCGATCAAGAACCAATCATTCGATTTGACCGACCGATCTTGAGTGTGGTATTGATTACTTTGATGGTGGTAGCGCAGCAATTACCAAAATTAAACGTAAAGAAATCTCCGAGACCAGAAGAGATAACTCCAAAGCTGCTCAAAACCTGTCATGCGCAGCTATCTGAAACTTTATCCTGCATGTTTAATTATTTTCTCCAAGCTGGCGCGGTACCAAAGAACTGGAAACTGGGACAAATAATACCCATTTACAAAGGTGGTTGCCGGCCTGACGTTAAAAATTACAGGCCGACGACATTGTTGTCTTCCGTATCAACAGTTTTTGAACGAATAATAACCGCAGAAATGGTGCAACATCTCGGTACGAACGAACTTTTGACAGTTGCCTAACACGGATTTCGCAAAATTCGCTCTTGTCTAACAAATTTACTGACAAGCACAGATGATTGGACGAGGGTTGTAGATGCTAGGCCAGTAATCATGCGTGCTACCAGGACATTTCTTAAGCTTTTTATGAAGTTGATCATAATTTACTCTTCAACAAGCTTAAGAAACACTGTATTTCTGGATGACTGTATCAATTGATACGTGATAACCTCAGCAACAGGCACAACAGAGTTCGTGTGGAGGCCTATTATCGAAGAATATCGATGTAACTAGCAGTGTTCCACAAGGATCAGTGCTGGTACCAATACTTTTCTCAATCTATATGAACTATTTGCCAATACCAATTGAAGGTAAGTTGGTTCTGTTTGCTGACTATATAAAAGTATGGAGGAGAATCAGCTATGCTAATGATTGTATTTTGCTGCAAAACGATTTGAATGCTTTGCACAACTGGTCATCCAAAAATAAACTGTCAATGAATATGCAAAAGTCGAAAATGATTCAGATCCTTGGCTTTTCTTATCAATACGAGCTCGGCGACAAAATCCTGGAGTACACCTTCGAAGAAAAGGAACTGAATGTCTGAATTTGCGGCAGTTTGAAAAATGGTCTACAATGCAAAGCTGTTTACAAGAGCGCGACTCGGCTGATCGGTATGTTACGGTAGATATTTTTACGATTTTCCCCGGGGTGTTTTCCTCTCATGATGAACCCATATATATACCCGATTCTACACTAAGCTGAACAGGCTCGGACACCATGGCTCCAAAAAGACATTTTACTTCTGGATCGCATATATCACAGATCTTCGAAGCTTGTTAATGGGTTTGAAAATACGATACTCGCCGAGTGATTCAGACGACTGGAGCAAGGAAACTTGCAAAATCGATAATGCGAGGTGTTCTCATCCTTCGAACTTCCAGCAAAATGCCGTGGTCATTGTTGCAATTTGCAAATACCACTCGACAAAGAAAACTGCCGCGAGTAATTTTTCGGTGCGTGGGTGCATTGCTTGGAATTCTTTACCTACAGATTTGGTAAGCTCAAACAGTTTATCTATATTCAAATCGAAACTTGAAGATTTTATGAGAGCTAATCCAATTTTGACCGCAACACCTACTACTACCACTACTACTACTGGTTACAAGGTAGTCACGGCCAGTGAGGTTTTGTGTGACCCGGCAGATCTGCTTATACTGATAGGAAAATGGGCGATGGCGCTGACTGGTGCCTCGAAACCAGCATGCTTCATTCAAGGTGCAGCGCGTAAGTCCATGAATGCGGTCCACCTAGGGAAAGAAAAACCTTTATCTCAAGCCTACACTGTCTTGTGGCTACATCCAATCATGGAAAAGGCTTCAGGAGTCAATCTCAAGAAAAAATAGGGAGATGGAGTCCCGCTAGGCAGTGCGAAGTTTTATTAAACTTCGTCCTGCAAACTTCTGCGAAAGCATCGTTGTCCAAACTTATCAGCCTAGCTGTTCATTTGGTTCCGGTTGTGCCGTGGAGAGGAGCCACTTGTTGCATGGGCAACAGCTAGTTCTCCATATTGAACTGCACTGGCTTACATCACAACGCACCGATGAAGAGGACACTCCATTCGGCTTTTACGGAAAATAACACCGGAAGCAGCAGATACCGGTTGAAAGCTATGGCTCGACTGGCGTAGAGCCAAGCGCCCGGGGCTGCTTTCGACAGTGGAAGAGACTCTCTGGTCTCATTGGACAGCTACTGCCCGCCTCAAGCTGGGCAGTCCCCAGTCAGTAAGATGTCTTCTTGCCACGGTCTGCTATCACATTTGGGTACATGGGGATTAGGAATCCACGGACAAGCAAAATACATGTTTTCGCACCAGCGAAAAGAATTACTAAAAAACGAAGATCAGTTCTGAAACTGGGAACCTGGAACGTTCGGTCCATGCTTACATGATTTCATGACGACGTCTCCATTATCAGAAGCGTAAGAAAATCTGCTGTGAATAACAATGAGCTACAGAGGTTTAATATTGACGTAGCTGCCAAGTAAGAGACGCGATTATCAAACATTGGTTTGCTAAACGGAAGAGATTACATATTTTTTTGGAAATGAGGTTATTTATGATGAATCCCAACTGCATGGAGTTAGGTTTTGCCGTGCGAAACGACCTACTAAAAGCAGCAGAACCGAGCAGCAGTGCGATCGAATGGATTTGGAATCTAAATCTGAAGTGCATTATTAGAATCATTACGTTTGTAAACGTTTATGCACCGACGCTCTCTGTAACGCATGCTGTAAAATACACTTTTCATCCTAACCTCGCAACAGTACTCAAAAAACGTGCCGCAAAAACTGTGTAGTGGTGTTGAGTGATTTTAATGCCAAAATTAGTGCAGATTACGAGTCCTAACAAAAATATCTCGGAATGTTCGTTGTAGGTAAAATCAATGAAAATGGACAACGCCTTTCAGAAATGTGCATATAGTTTATTCTTTGTGTCAATAACACATTCTTTCAAACAAAACCACAGCATAAAATTGTTTGGAATACATAGAAATACGACGATGAGTTATATAGCTACCGTCCGTCTATCTTTTCCGTTAAACACTTTTACTTAATTGTTTTAGACCTTGATTTTGTTTACATTCTTCAGTGTTATTAAAACTTATGAGGGATTATTCAAACTTGTTTATCCGGAAGTTATATAGTCGGTAGAATTTTAGACACTCTCAATCAATATTATTCACTCAAGTTTAAAAGATTTATTCTCCACAACTAAAATATTCTGTCTTTATGTATGTTTTTACATTTTCAGTTAAAAAGTTACATTATTATAATCAAACTAAAAATATTTTATGGTTATTTTCATTACTTTTTTTAAGTAATCAAATTTAATCCTAGAATTTATTTCAGTATGATTGTAGAAAACATCATAAATATTACTACAGACTCTTTTACATTTGATTTTTTTGGATGAAATGTCTATGTTATGTAGAATTAAAATCAGGTTACCGCTTATGTAGTAATTAAATAAAACGACATCGCCAAATTTCGCCACTAAATGCAAACGCTATTCGATTTAATATTATTTAGCACTTTATGTATAATGAACTGGGTGCAAAATTACAATACAACAAAATCAAACATTTTTTTGCATTTTGATGCGTTACTTTTGCAACAGTATTTGCTGTTTAAAATCGGTAGTAATTTTTTAATGAGTGTGGACATCTCTGGACGCTCAGTTAACTTCTTAATCACTTATTTTTCAGTGCAAACTGAGCTGAACTGATAAGATGAAGACAATTCCAAATTACCGAAGCATTCATGGCAGTTTAAAAAATCTCGCAAATTAGCATTTCATAAAGTCGTTTGTGTTAAAATCACTTATCTTAATGTTTAAAGCATTACAGAATTTCTACCATATAGCATCGTAAAACATGAACGACGCTATATAAGAATGGGTGAAGCTAAACGATAATTACTGTCATTATGGATTATGTGTGGAACTACGCTTGAAATGAGCATGTCTTTGAAATGATAAGCTACCAGTTCTGCTGTAACGGAATATCCTGCAATCTGTTGGGATTTTTAGTTTCATTGTATCGTGCCTGTTGTATTCTTAAACGCTTTTTGGTTTTACCACGAGGTGGAATGAAATTTTAGTGTTGTGGGTAGGCAATAAGATAATTTATGAACAGTTGTAGGCACTTTATTTATGTTAGGCTTTCACTTACTTTTTCGACGCGCTAGTAGCAATTATTTTTAATTTGTTAGTGAGCAGCACTGTAATTCTGTCATTTGTCAGCGGTTTTCAAGTAAGGAAACGGAAATAACCTGATGCAAATATAAAACAATGTAGCGTAATTTAAGTTTATATTATTGATTAAATCATTCATTTATTTACTTTATTATTACGTTTGTAAACCTTAACGACAGTAATCAATTTCTTCGATTTGAGCGATTGAGCTGTTACAATGATTTTTTATTTTAGAAGCATCATACAGATTGCGTACGTCTGTAATATTGGCATGATATTTTGCAGCGGTATATTTTGCCTAATACATGGATGACAATAGAAAATACAAAATAAAACAAGCATATTTATCATTATAAATCATATTTTCTGGTGATACAAAACATAATTTCTGGTTCGGTACCAAATATATTATAAAAATTTTTGTGGGCCTTAACTGAAATCTTAGAGTTTACTCTTTTTTATTAATAAAAAGACTATTTTGTAGCAACTAGTGCCATCACAGCAAACCAATAAACGCGTCTATATTACTATATGTTTTCCGAACCATAACGCCTTATTGCTTCATTTCTTGCTACACCGAATGCGTAAAACCTTTTTAGTTAGATTCTGATTTCAAGGGTCACATAGTCGTCGTACTAGGCACGCGTTTTTAAAATTGACTCAAACTCCGCAAAGATGGACATTCTACTTGACTCCGGTTCATTATCACGTCAAATTAGTCTGAGCACCTAATTCAGATAGTCAAATGTAATGAAAGTTTTTACACGGTCATTTCATTCACTAGCTGACGCTATTGTCGTCGCCCAAAGTATAAAGATGATCGTATTATATTTCCATATTTCCTCGGGTTTGGTCATGTATAGACATTCTCAGTATATGAACCCACCGGTGACTAAGTATCTTAGAACGCAAACATGATGTTCGATATTCGTCTTTCATTCCAAACTTCGAAGAAACTTAATTAGTGCTGTTTTGTGTCTTCGTTTTCGTATTAGTTGATTGATTGTGTATCGAGAGTTATTAGTATCTCATGACTCGTTCGGTATTTTCTCTAAATTGCGTTGTATATATCCGCTTGCAGATTTTTTTAATAATCTAGCCAGTATTCCACAATGGAAACATTTCAGAAACTGCACGTATTCAAGCTAAATTATCATCAATATCATCAACAAAGACAGCATTACACCGGTAGCACGTACCGAATGCTTAACTGCCATACAACCATGAAAAAGTAAAATCCTAAAAGATGGGGGAGGATGGGACTTAAATTGCAACGGCTTCTATAGAAGAGTAAGCACGAACAAAATGGAAAGAGGTGCCTACACCTCGAATGGAACATACATTCAAACAAGTTTCGTGAACGAGTAGAGCGACATCAGCACGGCAGCTTCCTTTCGGCCTTTACTGCCATGCATCATAACAAGCTTTTCTTGTCACTCTGCTTGACAACATACAAGGTTAAGCAAACACTCCAAAAATATGCTCAGTGCAAGACCGCCATTGAACACGGTTTCAGGACATATCCTGAAGCGTCATTAACCATTACGATATCTGATCGCGGGGACGCCGGCCTGAAAGACGCGCTGCGCCTACTTTGGAAAGGTTACTAGTAAGGGTTTTTAACTGCCTATGCCGTGTGACGGTTTGGCCACCCCGATATTTACGACAATCAGGATGTGGCGTCGCAAAAAGAATCCGTTTCGGAAGTCGGTGGTCCGGCATCCGTAAAACGTGACCTAACCAGCGTAACTTATGCAGGTTAATCTGCTTCTCTATATCAACATTACTGCCGAACAACTTATTTCGGAGAGCATCGGTGCGTATGCGATTGTAACAGCTAACTTCTAGAATGCTGCGGAGACACCGGTTATCAAATACTTGGAGACGCTGAATGTATTTTTAACATTAGGTCCAGGTTTCGCACCTATATAGTAACACAGCGCGAACTGTCGCTTTATAGACTCTACCCTTGAGTAACAGAGATAGTCCTTGCTGACGCCAAAGGTGACCTAGGTTGCGGAATGCTACGGTCGCTTTAGAAATTCGTGCCGACACCTCGTCATCTAACGATGCAGAATTATCGATACAACTACCGAGATACGTAAAACGATCTACAATTTCAAGCGCCTGATTGTTTACTTTGCCAAAGTGATTTACCAAGGTACAGAGGTGCATGTGGATAAACGCTGGAGTACCACTGTCACTTTATCTTTCCTGTGGCTGACTAGACCTAAGAAACCTGACAGAATCTCAGTTCTCATTCAATTTAGGACTTTGTATATTTTGTCACGCTGGTTGCTTGTAATTTCATATATACCCCTATTTGTGAATTAAATGTGCGAGCTAAAGAATTTTGGTCTGCCTACAAAGCACCGGTTAAGAATTTTTCAAGGGTTTGCTCGGGAACTTGATCATTACTATTGATTTTGCGTTGGTCGTCCTATTAAAATGAACTATTGTTGTCGGAATGTTTGCAATAGAGATATTATACACTTTTGAAGTTATCTTTGGAAAGTATAAAGACGATTTATTTATTCATACGAAAATCAAGAGACAAAATTCTAATGAGAAATGGAGCATGTAAAAGTAGTAAACGTTAACTGACTATGCATTTCTGTTTGACATATATTTTAGTGATACTGATAATTACTTTCACGTTAGATTTTAAATGATCACTCAACACTGATGTGGTTTAAGTTCGCTTAGTTGATAATAATCAGACATGCAGTTTCAAATTATGATTAAGGTTAACTGTTTAGAAAAGCACAATAATTCGCATTTGAAGGCACTTTGTAAAGCGTCGTCTGCAAGCTGGAAAAGAGCAGAAATTGCTTTCGGCTACCAATCATAGGTAATTTCGTCAGTGTGCGACTGCCGCTGAACATCAGAGTACTGCCTATTGCTGTGATCGCTGTGAGAGAGATTGTTCCTCCCAGGACTGTTTAGTCCTTCTAAAAGCTGTGGATTATGAAACAATCATGCACTCGTGATCTACATCGATGGTTGGCATCGACTACTCTAGGCCAACAGACTAATTAGCATTTTGAAGATTACATTTTATTATTGAATTTTCAATTGAGCTATAAGCCAGAGCTATATTCAATACAGAAATTTGTTGATAGCCCGTACGACTCAAGAGCAGCCGTTTCTTTTTCTCACCCAGCGACTTATAGTACCAGTGAATCAACACTCGAAAGAAGCACCTGGTCTGTGCTATCCTAACTTTGACGCTTTAAACTGTCTGCAGTGCGAATGGTCAAAGGCTATTTTATGTTATAGGATCAATTTCAAGAACCCTGGAATTTACTGTAAAATTTTGTTCATACCACAGATACAGACGTAATTGACCGTTGCTTGAATCTAAAACCATTAAATTTTAGTCGCATTTCTGTGTCATGCCGCCCTTCAGTTGAGTACAGCTTGAACACTAGTGCCTTCATAGAATCATTCTGTAAACATCGATTCATTCAATGCTAATGCGAAAACAAATTGGTATTGACATGGAACATCCATGTTCTTTTCACCAAAGATTGTTCCATCGAAACGATTTGCTGTTGTTCTGTGTGTCCCAGCTCGTTTGGACTTGTTATCATTGTTGAAGCATACTCATTGGCAATTCAATGGACAGCGTAGCTTAATCATCAACTGCTAGGGGGACGCGACGATTTGTCTTTGCGATGATCTCATTCTTATTCCCATAAAATTAGTGTACTGATTCATTATCATCTTGTCATCCAATCAGCTAATCTCCGTGCATTTTATAACCTCTTTCTGGTCTGTACGATATGATCTCTCTCTCTGCTCTCTCTTCAGTGACAAAACATCTGTTGTAGCGAGTAAGGGCTGAAGAAATCATTGCTTCAGGTCAACACATGGCAGGTGCCACACTTATCGCAACATTCGCTTTCTTCGGTCAAACATCAAACACGTCCCCACCCGAGTTGCACACAAGCACATCGATTGTGTCTCGACTCATCACTGAGGTCAACCTGTCCAGCGCTAATGGCGTTCACCCACGAAAACTTCCTACTTAACTCGAGTGTCCATGATAGTCTCATCAGTAACGATGTAAATATAATAAGCAAGGACAAATTACATTCATTGAGACACTAATTCCGGTTGCCGAGCCATCGTTTGTCCTACTCTGAGCAGCTTCGCTTTAAGAGCGGTCAGATTCTGAATTGGCTTAATTCCTACACGGATGTCCAATCGTGCTGTACTTTGTGCTAAATTAATTGGCTACGAGTAGTGAGCTGCATACTGAAACAGGCTTGAGTCTCGCTACCATTTCCTGTTCCTTTTTCTTCCTCATGTCTGTCTAGGCCTGGGCAACCTGACAGTATCTTAGCCCACGTGCAGTCTATGACTGTGTGGCACTTTGCCCGGATCAGGCTTGTGCTTTCATACCATACCATACCATATTCAAAAGAGGGCATTTCGTTATTCCTGTACTTTAATCATTCGGTTGATGTCGACCATGGATGTGCATCACATTCGCATAATGATTTCAGGCCACATAGTGTTTCAAATGACTAAACAGTCTGTTTCATGAAGAAATGTCTCTCCGCCGCGCTCGCAGCTATAAGCAGTAATCACTGGTATTTGCACACTGTCGGTGTGACTTCCTCTCAACCACAGAGAGCGTTGCCTGCTCTTTCATCAGCTTGGAAATGAAGCTTTTGCCTGGTGCAGCAGTGATTAGCACTTAGGTTTCACACACATTGATTGATCAAACTTGATCGACCTGACAAAGACAAGCTTCCATCTGACTAGCGTTTCAGTCTTTTTGTTTTCTCGCTCTGCAACCAGTAATACAATTGCTGTCAATATATGATTAAACTTTCAACATCAACGCTGTCATCAGTGTCCTATTAACGTAATAGACTCCGCGGTATAATAATTACGTTTGTCACGTGATATGACTGCGGAATGTTTTAGATGCATTTGAAAACAAACTATTCTGTTGAACTGCATAAAAAGTTGCTCCATAACCGGAAATTAAATTAGTTAACTTCTTAAATGCGTGGTCCGCACATTTGAGGCGTGTTGACTAAACTTCTCTTTATCTGCGTACACCTTTATCCATTAAATTTGACTGAACCTAAGTTGACGAACTTTATTCAATAAATATTGCGCTATATGTCTTACTAAACAATCTTCCAGATCAATATTTCCGTTCCCCTAAAACGCAACGATAGTTTTGTGCGTTTCTGAGTTTATAACCGAACGAATAACACGTATGTCTTGCAATGTGCTATGCTACAACCCATTCACACCCATTGAAATATCACGGCCTGACCCGCAGACCAAAAATTCGCTTTTGTGACTCTTTTTCCATGCTTGCTTAACTGGCGTATGGTTTGTGTTTTAACGCTGGTTAACCGAATTTAATAACAATTATGTATCTACGCTTTGAAGTGACATATCACACTTAGTGAAATATAATTTGTTCCATAACTGTTTCTGTCAGAAATTAGGAGAACCCCATTTTGCGATTCGAAACAATGAAAGTATTATAGAGAAGTGTTAAACTTTAAAACATCCGTTAAAAATTGGTAATTGTGCGATTAAATCTTATCCCTGGTATGCTACCCAAGCTCTATTATTCTAATTGTCTGTATTCCAACAGTGCGGAACTTCAGTGAATGTGCCACTTGTACTATTTTGAGAGTAACTCGCAACTGCACTCAGCAAGTGCCGCTCTCAAATACCACTTGTTGCAGTCTTGTTCGAAATGATCTATTTAATGTTAAGAAAAGATGTACTTTCAGAACAACCCTCCATGAATGTAGCGATGCATACAACTTGTCGATTCCTGTACATTCTTCACCCGGTTTGTTTTCTCTCAGTTGGTTTGCTCGTGTAGTAGTGAAACATTGTTCTTTGTGCATTGAGCCCGAAGTATCGGTGAGAATAGTATTACTAAGCCGGAGAAATATGTCGTTTCAATATACTTTCCAGGATACCTAGCTAGACAATAAAAATCATGAAAAAACGATCTGCTTCATTCGGTCCGATTGGAAAGAGCGGATAGTTTTTGAGTGTTCAATTAACATCCCGATTAAATAATTATTTAAGACCATTTTGATTGACTATTATTCCTGATGAAATAGCCAATCACGTGATTAATTGTAAATTTAACGTAATCATCAACTGTGATTTTCAACCATTTTGTAATTAAAGCCAACCCGGCACGCCAGTAATCATTATCGATCGAAACGCCCGTCGATCAAATTAACGCGTTTCGCCAACGGCCTTGACTGTTGCCACTTCAATATTTCCACATGCCACCGCTTCAAGATGTAGCCAATCATTTAAATAGTCACGTGCTGACCCCGTGATCACATGCTCCTCACGGAATTCTTGGTAATTTGGTGGAGTGAAAAGCCGGGTGACGGAATGCCAACTGGCGCCCATTTAGTTTTATAGACTGTGTAGTCTGCTAAATAAAGACAAACTGAATCTAACTCATCGTCGGAGTGCGCAGGTTCCCTGCGCTTGGCTAAATCTTCTCTGGCCGTTCACCTTCGTCATTTGGAGACAATGAAATAAAATTGAGTGAGCCGTGAAACAGTGAAACATTTGCAAATATTATGCTTCATAAACACTGGTAACGGGTAGCGGGTCGTTAGACATCAATTTGGTAATACTTGAGGCAGAGGTTTCGTGAATTCTTAAAACACATATGTGCGTAGAGAAAAAGTGCAAAACATTTTGAGGCACAGTTTAACTAAAAAGAAGAAAAAGAAAATGGCTTCTGCACCCACTGATTTTGAGGATGCGGAACACTGTACCCCATGGGTAATTTCTTTCGCGGCTCCCAATCGGTGATGTACAATATACTGTGGAGCGTCAACTGCCACATGGTATCAGACTCGGATGCTCTGGTATCGTCAGTATTCATGGATGGTGGCTATGTCTTTGTTTGCCAACGTGTAGGTCGAAGGACGCTCTCTTGAATAGAATCAGTAATTGCTCCGATTTTCAAGAGGGGGCAGCGCGATTCTTGTTACAACCATCGGGGTTTCCGTCTTATTTCAGTGGCTCCTAAGATAGTCACGTCTTTCTCTGTCCACCGATTGAGAGTAAAACGGGATGAGCAGATCCGTGAGTAACAGACTGGATTTCGTGCCGGTTGAGGCTATATAAATCAAATTTTCACACCCCTCATTTGGGCGAGAAATTCCACGTGTTTTGTAGATCAACTATTGTGGTATTCCTAGATATCCGAGAGGCATTCGATTCAATCGATCGCGAAAGTCTGTTGAATTATCTGCTGAGTGCCCGTGAAATATGTTTGGATCTTGAAAGCATTTTATTGGCAAACTTCACGTAGGGTTCTAGTGTATGGTCAGTTTTCATCCGCATTCCGTGACTCTAGTGGTGTGCGGTAAACTGCCATTTCTTTTAACTACGCGATCGACGATGTCCTAAGGTAAGCTTTGGCTGACCTGATAGGCGCAGGAGTTCAACATCTACTGATTGAAAGGGCTACCGCAAGTAACCGGATGACATCGCACATCAGGAAGACAACTATTTATATAATGAAACGCCCTGGACCACCTGGCACGTAAAGTTTCAAGGTATGACATGTTATCTCCACCTAACAAGTGAAAACGTTTACCCAGGACTGAAGAGGCTCTTGTCAAAATCTAACTGTGTGTGATATTATTCTGGTCAATTTGGTCGATAGATTCGTTTGCTTGAGCAGTCGAATCTCTGTTGACGGTTCTGTCTCACAGAATGTACACGGAGCGGGTGTAGCGTTAGCTTACCTTCGCCATTTATCGCTTCGACGAGATTTTTCGTTTCATAATAAACGTTGGGTTTACAACGCTGTCGGGCGTGCTACGCTCCTCTGTGGTTGTAAAACTTGGTCTATCCGAGCGAAAGACGTCCATCAGGTTTCTGTTATTGACACTCATTACCTGCGTAGGATAGTTCGCATTTAATGGTAGCTTGACATTACTAAAGTAGATTTATGTAAACGGTTGTTAAAACCAAAAGCCGCAAAATCATGTGCAGTGAAACCATAAAAAACATGCTGCTTTCTGTGTATTTGTATATTCCGCTTGCCCGGTTTCTTTTTATGAGTCTACTTACCTGCTTTGCCTGCATCTTGCTGCTTGGCACTTTGTCTGGCTCCTGACCTGTACTCCATGAAGGTGAGATGATCTTCGCTGTTCACGTTACCTGTCAAAGTAGGAATATTAAACATTTTATATGTTTATACAAAGTTATTTACTTCCGATAACCAAATTGTTATTCTCTACGAGGGGGTGACCTTGACGGTGCTATTAGTCAGTTTTCTTTCACGATTCAGTCCTCAGCGTCTACAGTTAACTAGTCAACTACTATTTTTCGGACTTCTGTTCGTAAACTGCCATCGATTGCTAAGTTGAAAACTTAGATTAAGTATGTAGGAGACAGTGTCTTTCATAATTGGCATTCAATTAACTTGTTTCACTTACATGAATTTGTGGCTCTCATTTATAGTCTTTTATCATGCCCCGGATGCCCTCCGGATAGGACATTAGACGTTCAATTGGACGGCCCAGGTTTAAGTCCTATCGCGGTAACACATTTCAGGGAAATGTGCTAAACCCAGAGCCCCATCCTACTCAGATGTTAAATTTGTACCACTAATGTTTTCAAGATTGACTGTAACTACCTTGCATCTTGTCCAGTGAGCGTAATCCCTTCGCCAGTATAGCTTTGTGCTGAATAACCTGGAGACAAGCAACGACCCTATGGGCGCCAGCGGCTTGATAACGATTAGGGAGCACGCAGATAATGCGTCTAGTGTCGATTATGTCGGTACTGATCTCCAGTCTTAATAGTACGCAGCTCTACGAGTGATAAGAATTCACCCACTTGACAGGGTGGCAATTTTACACTTGGTTATACTAAGAATTTGGGTTCTCCACTTTGCATAAAATACGCGAAACCGCGACATGGTTCTATCCACTAAAATTCCGATCGAATCTTGCGGGTATTATCTACTGTGTTACTGAGCCCCTCCCAGCATATTAACCGGATTTATTATGTGATAAGAATGCTTGAGTGAATAATTGCTTTTTATCGATCGTGGTTGTAATTCTACTATTATTACTTTCAGCCCTCACCAAGGTGCTCCCTCGCTTGGTTATAAAATGACAGCCGTGTGGACAGCTAGGAGTTTACAGCGGAGTGATGGGATGGAAAGCACATTATCGCGAAGTCTAGGATCCCTCATTTCTCCCCGCTTGGAAGATGCTTACGCCACCGTGGTACTCCATTCAAATATGGCAGGACTTGATACAAATGATGAATATCCTCTCCAACCAAACGGTCACGTTCCATCCTCTTCACGGGATACCTCACCGCAGAGACCCTTGAAATTCCAAAATTTACGGACAGATTCTAGTGCTTCGATCAAATTTTTAAATAAACGGATCACCCGCGAATACCAGTCAACATTTGCATTGCCTGACTATCAACAAGTTGGTGTGCGCCGAGTTGAGGTGTTTGTTCCCGAAGAGGCCACTTCTGAAGTTACACTTTCCCTTACAGTGGGTGCTCCGATGGAAGGTCTTGAAGATGGACCCAGGCAACGAAGGAGGTTGTGTGATTTTGTTGGGTCTGGCGATTGGAAATCGGCCATTTTGGCCTCCGGTGAGTCTCGCGATGCTGAATTAATCGGCCATCTTGGTTCCGTTTACTCGGAATCCGTGAAAAGACAATCTAGTGAGGAGCGTTCTCAAAGTCGAAGAAGACGGGTTGAAATCGTGCAAGCTAGAGAAACGTGTTCCGATGAAGATCGTGACGATTCGAGTCCCGCTGTTATTGAAGTGCCGAAAAAAGCACCGTCCATCGAATTGCTTCCCTCACATCCACCGACCAAAGTTTCTTCAAGCAGAGACTACGTAAGGGATTCCAGTTCACGAGAAAATGTTAGTCTTCCCGACAAAACGCATCCAGTCGAACCAACGCCACCATCAAGACCTAAAACAACAAGCCCACCGAGAACCACAGCTCCAGAATTAACTTTCCCTCCAAAAGTGTCGTCTATGAATTCATTTCATTCTCCATTCCAAAGATTTCTCGACAGCGCACCCGTTATTGCTCATACAGACAGTAATTCAAAACGTGAACTTCCCAAGAGCAATCAGCTCACCAAAAAGAAATTTGAAGAGCTTCGCCGTCAATGGGACGAACGTGTGGCAAAGGAGCAATCGTTGATCAACGCACAATCAGAAGTCTCTCTCCCTGTACCTAAACCTACACCTCCAGGTCATTCAGAAGGTCATCGGGGTGCAGCAGTGACCTCGATTTTACCGACTTCAAACAAAATTCATTCACAAGACAAGCGACTCAACCAAACATCCTTCTCCCCGCAGCCCCAACCAAGCAGCACAGATCATTCCATGATGCCACCCGCACCACCGAGTGGGTATTTTTCGCCTCCTCTCTCGGCACCCGCGACTGATCGACGTGACAACGAAATCAAACGTACGTACGATCAAGACTGGGTTCGTGTTGCCGAACAAGGTTTACTGGGTAAGCACTTGTCACTCATATTCGTTTTATTATTGTTGTCATAATCACCGTCATAATATCTTGCTTGAGCTGTGCTTGAATATAGCGACGCTGATGTCTTAGTGTAACGGGTGGGGGAACCCCGATGTGATTACGCCAGGTAATTCGATGCCGAGTCGCTTCAGAACACTCGTGCACCATACATCAAGTCACACACACACCGGTTGACTCTTAATTCATCCTTGAGCACAACCTGTTTAACGCTAAGTCCATGTACCCACGAATCCCATCACACACGAAAAAGCCAATTAGTCAAATGCGTTCATTACGTCCAAGTTCAAGAACAGAACACACGCCTATCTTATATAGGCAAATCAAGTAACCATACCACTGGCAGGAAACATGTCTGTCCCGGTTGTCACTTCAATCAAGATCATGCCAGCCGGTTCATTTCAAGCCCTCATCACGTTGAGCTTAGTTGACCGACCTTGACCTCGATAGCCGATGACTTTGTTCATCTCTTCATGTGCCCTAGGGTGCTGTCGCTTGAACCTTCCGAAACTTCAATTATTACGAGTTCATGATAGTCGTCGTTGAAGTTTTCGCTGCTTCTTGCTCTTGTCGGAGGGCGATATTGTGCATATCATGCGAATGATCATGATTAGCGCTCATCTCTAATGCACTTCGAACCTTCACATTAGTGCATATTATTTGCTGCATTTCAGATGTAGATGATTCTCTTGTTTGTTGTTATTTATAAGGGCTTCAATTTTTAATAGTTTTATTTCTTTGCCATAATATCCTCAACGATTTCTTTACAATGTGACGAAGCTTAGTTTCAATTGCACTCATGAAGCCTCATATTCATGATCCGTCAGTTTTGATTGGTGATTTAAAGTTACTCAAACTTTCGGAAGTAACTGAACTCATCCTGTAAAATCTGAAACTTCCAGTCTAATTTACGATTACCAGTTCAACGGACATGAACTACTATGCGATCGATATTATATACGGTTCGTTTGCTAACTTTTACGAACGCTTCCGGTGCGAGCTCAGGGAAACATTATTTTTCTGGTATTTACCACGAAAATGTCTGCTCTGACTATCGGTACCACATCTGTCAATCATGTGCATGCATAATGTGACACATGTAACTTTCTTATTTGCATTTTTGCGCTGCGATCGTGTTCGTTCGCGGCGATCACGTCATCTACATGAGTAATAAGATGGCTCTATTCCGTCGCGAACGTGGGTTGATTCACATCTTTTGATCTCATTCGGTCGATGTCAACCATGAATGTACATCTTCATCATATGATAACCTCATACTCTGCGCTGTTTCATATGAATACGCGGTACTCGATTGATCGATGGCGAAAACAGTACCTACTTAGTAGTCTAGCTACTGGGAATTCCCAAACAGTTCGAATATCAGGTCATGGATACGCATACCTGATAAGCGGCAATAACCGCGAAACCTGTCGAGTGCTTCCCTCCTGCTTTTCGAACGTCATATACTACTTACTAATTAAATCTGACTTTAAACTAAAATATACCATTATGCTGTTATTGGAATGTTGCAAAAATATTCCAAACAGTTACCGGTTGTGGGACTTAGCTTAGTCCCAACATGAAAGTGTGCAAATGAGGATTTATCCTCAAATTCGCAATTCCTAAACCATCCACAGTGGCTGTTAATCAATGAATTATCAAATAATGTTGTATACGACTTTGTTCCTGTTCTATATTCGCTATGTTATTGAAAGTTGTTAATTTACATTCTACGCATCTCTAACCATACCTTCTTTTTTCCATTTTTTGTACTATCTGCTTCTGTTTTACCTTGCCTGTTCACGCTTTTGTTTGTCCTTGTGCACTATCGCTGTGATTTCCTCATTGTTATCATGCAAAAGGCTTGCGATCCTATAGCGTTGAGCGCCATTATCAACGTTTCACGCGGCGTTCAATATCTTCTCACGCATGTCATCATCATTTATACCCACCCGACAATCAGCTGTTCTGTTCCCATGATATTCCGCTGAGGTCATATCGCAGTTCTTTGACTTTATCGGTGAACCCTCCCGCTAGACTAGTGAATCTTAGCGATAGACCATGTGCTAACTGCCAAGCGGTGCACAGTGTGTATAGCATACCAACATCCAACCTTGTGGAACAAACAATCACTATTCCTCAAAGACCATTGCTCACGTTGGACTTGAGCAAAATAAAATCTCGAAGTTTACCGTCCTTGTCTACCGAGACAACCTCGTTGTCTATGTGGGATAGGTTTGAACAGGAGTTGAAAGAGAAGTGGGCTGAAATGAACAGAAGGAAAATGGGCCGCTCTTCCAAGCGGTATTCCGTAAAATCAAAAGATTTGGAGCGTGGAAAAAGAAGCTGTATTTCAGTAGATTCTGCCGAATATTCGCCATCTGAACTGAAAACGGCTGACGCGAGAGAATTAGGTATTTCCCGCTTTTTCGTTTTATGTATGTGCTTGCATTTTTGCTGGGTGATTTGGCTTCCTATCACTGGTTTGTCATGGTGATCACACATATGTATTTTCATTTACGGAGATGCTTTATATGCTTGCAATGATTATTTCACTTTAGTGATTGTTAAACGTGAAAGAAGCCGAATTTGTCATGTCACCCTCAGCCTTTAAAACCGTTTGTGATTATCTTGGATGTAATGCTTATATGCTTTGATGTAACCTGTAACCTTGAGTAGAATATTATGCGCAACTTGAATGTTTTCCTCGACATAACGTTTCGTAAACAATTCAGATGGTCTATTGTCACGTGTTTCCCTGGATTGTTTTTATTGGTTGAAATCAAGGTTACGTATGTTTAGATAACCAATAAATTTACGCAGTGCCCGAACCACTAGTTATCACAGAATACCAAGCATTATGGTAAATCTGTGAGCTTAGACGTGTACAACTGCATTATTAAGGCAAAGAAAACTGTTAATGATGTCTTCTAACTTTGAAATTGGTCCGTTTTTACTCTAAAAGAAGATAAATACGGTGAAGATTGACAAATTGCTGATTAGATCATCTCGTTGCTGGTTGAAACGTATGAAATGCTAAACAGATCAAGAGTCCACAAATTCTAGAGCCTTCTAAGTAACTTGGGTTTAAACCGGCATCAACCTTATTCAATGGCGGACTTGCAAAAAGCATATTCTTGGAGTGTTTGCTTAACCTTGTATGTTGTCAAACGGAGTGACGAGAAAAGCTTATTATGATGCATGACAGTGAAAGCCGCAAGGAAGCTGCCGTGCTGATGTTGCTCAACTCGTTCACGAAACTTGTTTGAATGTATGTTCCATTCTAGGTGTAGGCACCTCTTCCCAGTTTGTTTGTGCTTACTCTTCTATAGAAGCCGTAGCAATTTAAGACCCACCCTTCCCCATCTTTTAGGATTTTACTTTTACATGGTTGTATGGCGGTTAAGCATTCGGTACGTGCTACCGGTGTAATGCTGTCTTTGATGATGATGATGATGATTCGATTTTAGACTCGAAAATTGCCCAAAGGATCCTAATGAGATAAAGTATTGTGTTGTTAACATCTCCTCACCTACACACCACAAGGGTGGAGACAGTACGATTTGGTTCAGTGAGACGTGTAACCTTGGAAGTGTAGTACACAAAATTAGACTTCGAAGCCACTGTTTACTCGGGTTCGTTCAACGAACCACGATGTTCAGACACAGAATCCCACACTTGCACTTACATGACCTCCAATATTTTATATGAGATATTAATTTTCATTTATTTCCTCATTGCATAGCGTCGCGTACTCCAACTTTGACCAGAGATTCATCTATCGTCGCCGTGAGAAATGATCAACCAGCACAATTTTCTCATTATTTGTCTTTGTTCATTTAGTCGATACCATGTCACGTGCTCAACTAGATTTCAGTCACAACACAACAGAGCCAGATGTTGCGTTTTTGCGTGAGCAATCTCAGTTGATCCACGCCGCATTTTTTGGTTTCATCTGCGTCGAGTTTCATTGTTTTTTCATGCCCATGCAAGCGAATGACCTTGAAAAATTCTCGTGCGCGCCAAACAATGTAAAACTTTAGTCTTGAAATTTCAAGATAAACGTCGATTCGTTAGATGTCAGCGATAAAAATGATTGATCTTCTTTCTAGCATTTTAGATGCGGGTTTAGTATCATACCTCAGTTAAGGTACAAGTTAGATCATAATGAGTTATCGATCCTGAATTACTGACAACTTCTAATTAAGTTAGTATGAATTCGAACAACTGACAAGTTGGCGCAAAACATTCTGGTTTGTTATTAGCTCTTTCTTCAACCATCAACCGCTGATACTATTATTTGTTAAGGGAACCCACCTCACATCTCGGTTCTTCCAGAAAGTGTAACGATCCGTGAACTTACTGAAAGTCTCACGATAACGTTTTGTATAGAGCTATCACCTCAACTGCGTTAAAATGATTGTGATTTGTCAGCAATGTAATGGAAAATGTTCGTGACCGTTCGGGGAATCATAATCATGAACAGATTTTGGCTTGATCTCTGTTTGTACTGACATCCTTGGTCTGACGAAGCTTCTCAGTCAGAAGCGAAACGTTACCAATAACCTACTCTCACCGATTCATTTCAAACTTGCTTTTTAATGAAGATTGGTCTAAATAGTGCATATATTGATTTAGCACAGTTCTATCCCATGTTTACCCACGAAAAACCGAATTCCCATCCTACATTCTTAATCATAAAATGTTTACTAACATGTGTTGCACGATGCCACTCAATTGTTAAATTAAGAATAAGTTACTCGTTTGAAATCAGTAGTATAATATCGATATATTAATTTATGGATTACGTTTGGCGGGCGTCCTGCTCTGATAATACATAAAACTACCTTGATCAATCCATAACGGATGTCATGTTGAAATGAGATCAAACTGGAACGGTTTTGATGAGTATTTGCAGTGATTCGAGTTTTATTTGATCACCTCTCCTAATATATTAGTTTTGTCGTACTCTCGCGATAATGAAAAACACATAAATTGAAGAAATTAGATGTGAGTAGTGTGAGAAATCGCTAGAGCTTGACAACCAAACTCTCTGTTGCTCCTCTGCACACCACAGTAAACAACAATACTGATGATTGATTGTGATCCAGCATAAAAAAGAACAACAAGAAACACTAAAATAACCGTTCAGAGCAGTTAAAATCTTTGCCGATCAGAACGACCAACAGAGCTAATTTAATGAAAGTTCAATCAATACAAGATTTCTGCCCTCTACACCACAATCATATCACTAGTTTTTGAAAAAAGTTTGTTATTCAATATGTGACAAATGCAAAACTCCATTAACTGTAGTACTACTAATTCAAAGTAATTCAATTCGTTTAATAGGTGTCCGGTCAATTATCGTCAGACAATTAATCGTCAGACCCTTAATCGCCGACACTTAATCCCTAGACCATTAATCACCAGACATTTCACCCCCAAGTTCATCCGCAGTCACTTAATCCCCAGTTTGATAACTTCTGATTTTAAGAACGTCAATCTTTCCGTAGTTGAGTATCGCTGAATTGCTCCAGATGTCATACCATGCAACGAAAAATAAGTGAACTAGGGATGAAAGCAGATAATGAGGCAGACGATGATTTACGCCTCATGATTCTGCCGTTGAATGAAGCATTACAGTCACTCTTTTCTTGTCAACATCCCACTATGTGGATATTTCTTAATGGTTTGCGAAAAGATTGCCGATAGCATACGGTCTCAGTTCTTCAAGCAAGTGCTGGGGTTCATATCAAGCAAAAGAAGAATTATGCTGAGATATGCACATTCTTCAGAAGTTATCAAACTGACTGACTGAAGATTAAGTGACTAGGGATAAAGTGACTTGGGGTTAAATGTCTGGGGATTAAGTGTCTGGTTGTTAAGTGTCTAGGGATTATGTGTCGACGATTAAGTGTCTGACGATTAGGTGTCAGTAAATCCGTTTAATAGTCTAAAAAACATGAAATTCAACAATAACCCTAGAATTGTGAAATTTGTAATGTAAATGTATGAAAGCAATCTAAGCAATTAGATTAAACAGTATATAAATAGCCGGAAAACGAATACTTGAATAAAAGCTCGTCTAATTTAGTTTTAAACTCATACAAGCTGGTTGAATGAGTAACGGTAGGAGGTAATCTGTTCTAAGTTAAATAAACACGGACAGAATAAAAATACCTTCGATGGTTTAGGCGGGAATGGGGTTCAAACAGCGTATAATCATGTGTCTTAGGCGAAAATTTCCCAAAGACCCGTTTGAGTAGAATGAGGAAACTAGACGCTTTTGTAAAAGCAATGGTTGCTTGAAATGTATGGTGGTGGTATTCACGTTGGTGCATATCCTGGCACCAATATCTTTTTCTTCACTGCACTCTTTTAGGACATATCTTGCTACCCCATAATTATGAGTCTGCATTTTTGAAGTTGAAAGGTAGTTTGTCCCTCAACGACGAAATGTGAAGCGTATCAAGGTCTTTTTGTAATAACAAACAGTTTCTGTGCTACGGATGCAACACCATATATTTACGTCGTTCGTAAAAAAACGATATGTTACAGCGGATAAGTTCCCGAATTTCTTTGAAGTAGACCAGAAAGGGGGTCTGACAAAGGACTGAACCTCGGGGAACTCCTTTGGTTGCTGTGATTGGTTTTGGTGACGCACCATCAACACGTACCTGGGTAGTGCGGTTTGTTAGGTAGTTTTGAAACCTTGTAGCTCAGGTACCGGATTGTAGTTCATAGTTGTTCTCCGAGCTGGTATGATTGATTGCGGACGTTTCGTCATCAAACTAGATGACATCATCAGCGAAACTTTTTTAGAAGCAACTGGGCGGTGGGCATCATTTGAATTTATCTACTGCCTTTCGACCTCATCTACTGTGATTGGCTAGAATCTTTGCATGTATCCGTTGGCGTGTTCTCATTGGTCCGTAGATCCCATCCACTTGAATGTGTTCATTGATTGATTGTGGTGTTGAATACCACGCTTCGAGGAACTCTCGAAGGTGACGATTTCTGCCTTTGTCGATGATTTCTGTTCAATCCCAATTAATTCGTGTCCTTGTCGATCCTTGTGCACCGATATTGCTGATGTGTGGTCGTATCGTCGTGTAGCCAGTTTGTGTTCACGTATGCTTGTTTCCAGCCTTCTTTTAGTCTGCCCGATATAATATTTCTCACAATCGGAACACGGGGTTCGGTACACGACGTTATTTGTTTCCTCCTTAGCAAACATGTCCTTGACCTAGACCTAATAACCAACGTTGTTAGGTGATCGTTTAACCAATTAAACTAGTCAAGCCATTTCCAGCTTCAGAACTAGTGGGTTGTGATTAATACGATCAAATACTCTGGATGTATCTAGGTAGCAAGCATGAAGTACTTGCCATTTATCTATCGCTTGTGTCCAATCATCCAGTGTTATCAGTAAATTAGATAGTTTAACTTACTCGTATAACTTTAGGTGTGACCTCAGAATATTTTGTATACTAGCTACTTAAAGATCTATTTCATGCTCGTTCTGTTTGGGTTGCATAATGACAAGCAGTTTGCTAAATTTTTGTGTTTTTTTGTAGTTTACTCGTGTTCATTGATACGGTTCCACCATTTAGTGTCTTAAAATGGCAGCATTTTCATTGGCGCACATTTTGGTATTTTGATTGGACAATCCAAAAATGGATCAATATGATTGGTCAAATGATTACATACGATCAAATAAATTTTTGCACTGTCGTGAACACCTCTCAGATTCCGGGCATTTTTCATTGAGAACACTAAAATATTTTCGTTTTAATCTTCTCTTACAAATTCAATTTTTCCGCCACGTGAACCAGGGTTGAGAGAAATCCCAGCACAAGAAGACGATCTTCCTGCGCCCCCCGACGAGTTGAAGTTGAAAGAAATACTTGGAGTTACATACCCCGAACCACCAGAAGAACACAAAGTCCGAGATATGATGGATTCCGGTAAGTTTTCGAAATTGAAAGCAGTCACGTTGCACTTTTATTAGGTGTTGTTTTCCTTGTGTTCGTTTATTTGGTACTATTTTGTTTGGTTATGGTTAAGACTGATGAAAAATAAGTATGATTGTGACTGTCTCGATGGCAGCTTGACCCGAATAATGATAATAATCAATATTAAATCAATATCCTTACAATATGTAAGCGTATAACAATCCAACAAGAATTTTGATAACAACATTGGTTGTGATATGATTTTTTTTAAATATTGCAAAAACTACTTCATGATTCAGACATTTTCTTGACGACACGGTAATACAATTGAAACTGTACAATCGTATAATAATCATTTGTGTTGGGTGTTTCTGGTTAACTGTGAGACTGTTACCTTTATTTTCATACCGCTCATTATCTAACGCTAGCAGTAGAATATCTCAATGGCCTCCTCTGCTTGATGTCGACTAAGGCTGTACATCAGAAGCGCATGATGTTTTCAAGTTCCACATCATTTTGAATGACTAAGCAGTCCGATTCGGGCGGAACAACCTCGCCAGCAGCGAAAACTTCGATAGGCTGCGCTCGGTCGAAGGAAGTCAGTTGCACGCCGGTGGCGTGATCTAAGATCACCACCCGAGTGCAGTATGTGCTCTTCACCAACGTGCAGATAACGTTTTTCACAGTGCCAAAATGGTGAACGGTCAAGAGCAAGTTCTCTCCAACTTCTAGAGCCAATGTCAAGCGCTTTCATATCGCTTTGGCAAATATCTCATTAGTTGACTATTTCTGCGTAACAGTCAGTAATCACAGTCACCGCTGTCTTGGTCCAGTCCAAGAGTTATCGTCAATAGGTTCCTTGACTTGACAGGAAAGCGTTGTGCTGTATTTTGTAGCAGTGTATGCAAGGCTAGAGAAATATTGAAAGCTTACGTGCTACAACTTTGAAAATTATGCTTCACTTTAGCCTGTTACATGATAGCAACGATGCGACAGAATTGCCGTGCAATCATTTTAGGTTATATAGTAATTTTGCTACTTTTCCGGCCTCGAAAGGTCAATTTTATAAAAATGAACGCATACGGCATAATTTAATGATCGCTCCTGCTGAGAGATGATTAGCATCTGTCTTTAGTTTGTGCTTACTATGAGTTCAAGTCGTACTCTTCGAATCGGTAACGTTTTTTCTACCTGGCATTATATTCCTTCGGTTTACGAATAATAAACCGGACAATATATCGGAGGATTGTGCGTTCGCTCAGTGTCGAGAACTAAAAGTGCATGAAACGTGACCTGCAAATTGTTATTCGAAATAGCTCATCTGTGAATGACCTTGATTAAGCAAATTTCTCTCATCCGCAATCTACCTGCCTTGTCCTGAGAATTCAAAAATCAAGGTTCATGTGAACTTGAACAGAAAGTATTGTGTTGAATCGCGAACGTATCAAGCATGTCGTCATTCTTGAAATGATGGTATGGTGACCTTAAATGCTCTGTGTGCAATTGCGCGAAAACCTCGTGCTTCCGTCGCTTGTTAGTAGAACTTTTGACGTGAACAAACAACTGTGAAATCTGGATTGGTTTTGTGGACTGTGTGGTAAAACTTTATCAACTTTGATGCAGCGTTAATGCAGACACGTTTCCCGCAGGACTTTAGCGAATTTCATGCTGGAACTCATTCTGGATAGTGTACACTTATTAAACGTGACGCGAGCAACATAAAAAGCCGTAGGATGAAAACTTGATAAATATGCTTTTTGACGTTTTTGAGTAATGAGATGTCTTTTTGGGTATGTGATAAATCCGATCATTCCTCCGACGCAGCCTGTGGGCTTCAACTCTATTATTTAGACGATTGTGCTACTTACTGTTTGTTAGTAGTCATTTATATATATGGTCTCCGAGCGAATTAAACGTGCCGCAATCAATACTTCGCAATTGGATATCGTGTCGTGATTATGACCGAAAACATTAGTAGAAATAAAGCTGTCAATCTCAAAAAGTGAGGCATCAAGTCCATCTAAGGTTTTCCTATTTCAGCAGACAATTTAATAGATAGATAGATAGATAGATAGATTGATAGATAGATAGATAGATAGATAGATAGATAGATAGATAGATAGATAGATAGATAGATAGATAGATAGATAGATAGATAGATAGATAGATAGATAGATAGATAGATAGATAGATAGAGATAGATAGATAGATAGATAGATAGATAGATAGATAGATAGATAGATAGATCATAGATAGATAGATAGATAGATAGATAGATAGATAGATAGATAGATGATAGATAGATAGATAGATAGATAGATAGATAGATAGATAGATAGATAGATAGATAGATAGATAGATAGATAGATAGATAGATAGATAGATAGATAGATATCAACTTTTTTAAAATATGTGTTGTTTTAGATTATTCAGTCAAGTAAATTAAACGTCTTGAGAACATTCATTTAATGCCTTTTCGTTTACTTAACTATAATCTAATTTTGCTTCGGATTGTAGCAGATCATTCAATCGGTTGAATGTCGCAATTTAGTACTTATTAATGGCAGATTGGCAATAATTTTCATTCATTCATAACAGTTGTTTCACGTGAGTCGTCCGTTCGATGTCCCCCCTGAATTCTTTTAGCACACACCAAGATGTTGAGTTGAAAACATTTTTTTTAAATTGGCACTTGAGCACTGATTGTTGTGTTGCATGCATTCGTTTCGTGTTAATTTTAATGCATTAATTCCACCGCGGTCAGTAAGTCACTTTTATCTGTCCTTGTTTCTGCACCTTTTTTCTACATAAGCAAAGAAAGTCGAACAAATGCGACCTAGCAATTCTACCGAAAAAATTGCCTCAGCCCGGTCTGACCCACGTCGTCCGTTAGATGTTAACGTGGAAAGCTGGACACCAAGAACTGGCGGCGAACGTTCACGAATCGTAAAAAGTCCCATTTGCAAAAATTACCCACGTCAAGATGCCGTGGAATTCGAACACACGCGAACTGAACGGGAATCGGAAAAAATTTTCGAATATCGGAAAGGGGCATATGATACCAGACCAGCGCAAACGAGTCCTGAGCTTTCACCGGAATTTCTCGCCCCATCGCCTTATCGGTTTCGGTCGGGAAATGTTGCGATCCCTATAACTGTGAGACCTGGGTTGGCGAGAGAGGTGAAGGTCACACGTGTCCCTGCTCGACAGCAAGTTCAACCACAACCTGTAAAACGGAGCAGCAGTCTTTATACTGGTGCGAGTGAGGGCGTTGTTAATTCAAGACGTCGAAAACTAGCACGTAGCAAATCCGACACGGATAAATATCTTGAAGATCAAATCGATAAAGCCTACAAAGAAGAATTAACTCGACAAAGAAAAGATAAAGATGGAAGCGTTCCTCGTCAACGTGATAGTTCGTCGGATCTCAGTGTATTGGCTGCTCATGAAGAACAACATCGAAAATTGCAAAAGGAATCTAGGGCATTAGAACGGGGTCCTGGAAGCGATGCGTTACGGGATCGAGAGCATTCAAAATCAATACCTACGTCTAATCTTGAAAGGAAGGTAATTACCGACTATCACATATCTTCACATTTTCGTGAGCGTACTGTAGAATCGAGTGACAGCGGTCAAAAGTCGTCGACTTTGGAGCGACACGTCTCCAGGAAAATAGGTAGGCATCATCACGAGGAATATATATCACCCGAGAGGTTGGATGACAGAAATATCGATGAAGGTTACTCTGACGTCCATCGTAAACATGTCCCTCGTTCTAGCGTGAGACTTCATGGAGAGCAGTGGAGTTTTCAACCAGAAGCACAGTCTGGCCACCACACTGCGTACATACCTCATGATCGTGAGACATTGACGCGTGATTCCGGCATTTTGAGTCCCGGTCCTACGTTACGGTCACCAATATCGCCAATGGATCATTACGAAACACTACAGGAAATCGGGTCTAAGTGGGCTGAATCGCTGAGGAACCGTCGAAACAAAGGGCTCACGCCTGAAGTCGATCGTCTGGAAGAGATGCGGGCAACTAGTGGGTCACGATATTCAACAGTCCCCGAAACTGTACTGCCTCCTAAGAGACCCGCGAGACGGAGTTCGGAATCTGATCGTTTAAGGTCCTGGGATTCCAAGCACGAGCCTGAGGCACGTATGTCACTTTCTCACCCAACTGTGGAAGTTCGGACGACTGATGAGAGACCTAAAAAAGGTTTCAAGCAACCATTAGTTGTACCAAGTCCTGGGGAAGGAAAGTTCTCAGCTATCCCTGTTGACCTACACCCAATGACCAGCGCTGAGCATGAGAGGGAGATCGATAGTGTAAAACCAAAAGTTCCTCGCCGCAAAAGCAGTACAAGAAAGTCCCGGGAACTGTATGAGGATGAACCTCCTGCTGTAAGTGAATTCCGCCGACGGGAACTGTATGAGGATGAACCTCCAGCTGTAAGTGAATTCCGAAGACAACCACTTGGAATAGATCGCAGAGAATCTTTTCGAAAAGAGCGCAGAAGTTCCTTACCAACATCACCGGTTCTCAAAGAGCCGGAACCAGAACAAATGAAACATAAACACCATGATTCCCGACGAACTAAAAGTAGCATAACACAAGATTCCAATAATAAACTTGACGGTTCCTCATTTGTTTTGCCACCGAGAGTCTCAAATGGTCATCAAGTCCCCGTGAAACTACCTGAGGTATCGATCGCTTCCCGTCCACTTTACACTGATGAAACCTTGTTGCAAGCGACACATCCAGAGCCTTCGGTTAAACCAACCGTTAGCTCAAGACGAACAGAAGTTCCGAAACCTCAACGCGACTCTAAACATCTCGAACAATCGGGACTGAAGCCTATGCAGGAAAAATCTCACCGAACATCTGCAGGTAAGCATGCAGAATCTCGTCCTGAACCGAGAAAAGAGGATAGACGTGATTCTGAACGACTGAGTGGAGAAACACATGTGGATAAGATAAGGCGTTTACTGCGAAAACAGGAACCTGATTCCAAGGGCATCACTGGTGAGAGCAAGCAACATTCCAAATCGCGAGAAAGAGGAACGTCAGAAAAACGCGGGGAGAAAGTGGAAGAACCCGTGGGAACAGAATCACATGGAATAGGGGATCATCGAAAATCCGGTATGTTCAATTGTATGGTCTCTGTGTTATACGCACCACCAATTAATGGCATGGTTTTCGTTGTGTGTTTCACATCTTGCACCGTTATTCACTTTGAGAGAGTTTGTTTTGCATGTTGGACCAGGGGGCACTGGTGAAAATATTTTGCTTCACGTTTCCTGAGTTCCCTGAGCGGTAGGATCGCTTTTTGGCATTTTCTCTCACCAGAAATCCTAGCAACCTTCGATCATCTCTATGAGGTCTCCGTGCTACGAGCCATGGGTTTATGCTGCGAGAGTTTAGCGATTGACAATGTACCTTGTCGTTGACGGTTTGCGTGGTATATTGAGAATTTTATCTTAAAATATAAAAGTTGTGATGCAAATAATCACGTGAAACTGTGCGCAGATGGATTTAAAGTTTCAGTTTCTCTTGTACCAACAGATAAAATGTTACACATTCAGCTTTAGCAATTACGGCACAATAGCTCAATGAGATTCAAGATTCAAGAAGCTGTGGTCACAAAAAGCACATAGCCGGTCCAGCCAAAAATCGTCTGTCCAAGGTGATATTAGTAATTGTATGGCTTCAGACAAATGTTAAAAACGACAAATTCTGTACAAATTGCACAATAATTCTCTGATAATGTACACATTCTATCAACGGTAATTTCTACCGTAATTGATCAATAATAAAGAGCGTATCACCTGTAAAATTAAACTTGGAGAATGATTTGAGCTACCACTACGGCGTAATGTATTAAGATAGCGCGAACGGTAAAACTGCTGTATGTAATCCGTAAATAAAATCCATCACAGGTTTAACACTTATTTTTCCCACCAACATCACGTCCTTGAATGTGCACATCGTTTGTGGATTTTCACAAATTTTGGAATGCCTGTTACCGATGTTTTAGGTTTCCTGCATCTAAAGTAATCTAGTTGCCCCAACTGCTTCAGTGTTTTCTGATTAACGTATTACGCCATTTGCCTTGAATGGATCACAGTAATTCCAAACTTTGCAATATTAAACGAAAATAAACTTGAATGCCAACGGCAATACGCCGTTGGATCAGTTGGGGATTAGTTTAGTCTCTTCAGCTACTTATAAAGTAGCGAGTAGACGAGAACTCCAGTTCACATTGCGCCATCCGTCTACACAAATACTAGTTCGAAACGCAAAGAGTCCAGCGGATACGCATAGCTGATGAGAGGCAAAAACCTCGAAACCGTCCTGTGCTTCCGGTGAGATTTTAGCGTTTCGGAATGGTATTCTACGCTGATCTATCCAGGGGTTGTAATAACCCTCGCGGCAATACGCCGTTGGATCAGTTGGGGCTTAGTTTAGTCCCTTCAGCTACTTATAAAGTAGCGAGTAGACGAGAACTCCAGTTCACAGTATGCCACTGTTGATCAGATTGGCAAAGCCAACTTTTGGATGACCGATCCAGCACCATGGTCTATGCAATGAAAATATTAATTTTATTTAGTGCTTACTTATGAGTAGTGTCGTCATTTGAAACTTGAAAAATTAAACAACGTGTGCCTTTCATGTCCGTTCAAATCCGCGAAATCATTTTGCGAACATTTTTGCACCATCCAATTTAGCTTCCTTCAGCTAAGTACCGGTGCAGAACAGCACCCAGGACTGATTGGTTTTCTTTAAATATTCCCATGACAGCGTGATTGTTAGTTTTAATTAGCCGGAGCAGACAATATTTGTTCCATTGGCTTCACAAAATTGCAACTTTGCACATCAGAATGGCGTAGCATGCTAGCAAGCATCCAGCTTGATTGCGGCCTACTGACCTTTCAAGAGTAGTTTCTCAACGTACATTTGGTTCGTTTCAAAGCTTCCGCTTTCACTTGTTTCAGTCAAACCTGGGCGTGAGGAATCGCACAGCACTGGACGAAAACGTCACCCTCCACCACCGACGTCACCTCAAGCGCGTCCAACTCATGCCACAGAAAGGCTGAGTTCAATGGAAGAAACGGGAAAAAGACCGATTGTTGTTAATGAACATGGTGAGTTTTTGTGTCGATTAGAGTTCGGATGGATTTTAATTTTTTTGTTTGGTTCCTACATGCTACCGTGAACTTTGATCCAGCCATAGTATTGCGGTTTCACAACGTATGCTCATTGTTATTGCGTTGTTATCATTAGCAATAATAGAAATGGTCGAACTGTTGTTGGCCTCCTTCGGTGGATGTCGACCTTGGATGTACATCACAATCGCATGATGGTTTCATGCTCCACAGCATTTTGAGTGACTGAATAGCTTGAAAATGTTTTCAATTTCGGGTTAAACGAGGACCGATTCTAGAAATGCTCATTTGCATGCATCTCCATCACACACACACACCCCACGACCGGTTTCATGCTGTTTGCACTCATCCGGTAGGGACAGTAGGATCAGGATCCGTATGCGCTTGAAACAGTGGAAGAATGGTAAAAAGTTGGTCGTACCAACCTTACCCAACAGTGACATACAAGCGCAACTTGTTTGAGGAACGATTCTGTGTATAAGCTAGTCCCATTGAAAACAATTTTCTTTAGATAACTTTATTATTAATGGGAAATTATTTTTTCCTTAACACGAATTTTATGTTGTGCAATGCTATTTGGAAAATCTTCCATCGCGGGGGATATGAGCAACACATTGGTTTGGTCATCCATGAGCGCTTTGAGTGCTTCACCAGGAATTACAATGTGATTCTCTGTTTGAACATCGTGGTTCGTTGTACGAGTCCCATGTAACAGTGGCATTCAATTATAACCGTGTTTTGAACGTCTTCTGAATCTAACACGTTAACACGTTTGCAAGTGAAAAGTACACTATTTTGAACCTAAAAACGCGTCCGGTGGTTTACACGTATACATTGAAATGGGTCCTTAATTTTTGTGTTCGGAAGAGATCAAGAGCTCGATTGGCATGCAAAAGACATTATTCTAGATTTGCTCGCAATAAAGCTGTCTTACTTCTTCGCTCACTTGAAGGCTTGATTCCCAAAATTAACGATACGTTCATCTAAGAAAACAAAATAAATACCGCGAAATAATCGATCATTTTTGCTACTTTTATCCACGTTTCGATCTGGTGCAAATGTGTAGCATCTGAGCTACATCGGGTGGCTTCATTCCCGATCTAGTTTCCTATACATGCCATAAAAGTTCATCCACCGGACATGATGTAGTCTGTCATGACACCAATGTTACATCTTGTTTTGGCGGGGAATCAGGATTCAGTACAATTACCCAGAGATGTGTAGAGAATGGAAAATGGTTGTATCGCAAAAGATCTACTCTATGGTGAGTAGAAAGCAGAAGTCGACTTTTGGGCAGACTGCGCTTGCGTTACAAATAAGTTTGCAAAAGTGACAGGAAAGCTTTTGACATTAAACCTACGAGGTTGGAAGAACTTGCTCTTGACCGATCACTTTTGAGGTATTGTGTAAAGCGTCATCTGCAAACAGAGGAAAGCAGATACTGCGCTCGGCAGCTGAACATATAAATAACGCTGATTGGCCGTGAATTGCTTACTGCTGCGATTGCGGCGGGAGAGATTGTTCCTCCTGAATCAATCTGTTTAGACATATGAAATGATGCGGAGTATGAAATCGTTGTGTGTTTGTGATGTAAATCCATGGTGGATATCGACCGAAGGAGACCAACAACAACAACAATTTTCAAATGTCTAACCTCGGTGTTAACTATTGCAGCACCGCCTGTCTTGTTGGCTCGGAAATCTTTTGATGATTTGCCTCATGTGCTCATTGGTCTGAGTCGCCTCCAGTTGGGTCTAACTTTGCGTTTAACCAAGTTTGTAAAATATCCAGAGCGACGTCTAAGCTCATTCATGATTTTAAGTGCCAGGCATGTTTGCTTGTCGTCCTGTTTGACAGCACACGAGACGCATCTGAAACGGCTCTGTGTGTAATTCTGGGTTGCTTCTGTTCAAATGGGCGACTGGCTCGAAAAACAACCAGAATACCGGGTTGCTATGCGTTACTCAAGTGTATGGGAGACAAAATATTTCAATCTAGACAACAAACGGTCTGTCTCCAACGCATGACCAAAAATTCGCAAATTCAATATCGAGAACCACCATGATTAGTTGCACAAAATTAAAATGGTTTAAGCTCTAGAGTTCAGCTTTGCTTGCCAACCCCAAATGTATTAAATATGACGAAATCGGATTCGAATCTAATGTATTGTGCTGCCCACATGCTACGCAAACACACTCTACTGCTGATTTCGAGCTGTTTGTCCTCATGGATGGGTTGAAATCCACACCTTATTTACCGCTTCACCGTTGTTTGAAGACACGCTGAACCTCATCTTTACTGACCCCACCTAATGACGACAAACAATCCGAAACGGTATTTGTATGCATTTCCATCACACACCACGACATTGAATTTCTCGATGTTTTTTTTATGCACTCACAGGGTACGGACATACAATCAGCACTCGCAGGACTTGAATCCAGAACTGTTTACGGACTAAAAGTGTGTGGGCGTGAGCAGTTCATACCGTCGCAGTAGAAAGCTCTCAGCGATTGACTGAAAATTACTCGGAAAATCTGTATTTTGAATATCGTTGCACAGTCCGTGTTGTTCCTGTGATTTCGAACGCAGTCCTCGATTGAATCATTATTTGGTGAGCAGGACCCCTAGAAGCCGGCCTCCCAATGTAAGATGAGGATGGGCAGAAAAGGTGGACAGAAATGTTGAACTCAATAGCACCAGTACCGCTAGTGATAAACAAAATTACCCCACATAGCGTGTGCTAACGCATCCCTCTCGATATCTTACTTCAATCTCGATAAAACCACGACCGTGAGTTGAAACTACAAAGCAGGCAGTTAACTTACAAACACCAAAATGAGAAAATACTCAGTCGAGAAGTACGAGTGGAATGATGAAAAGATTGTTGTTTTGTTTGGACGGATTGGGAAAATATCACAGATCATGTGCATTTTTGAGCTTCAAATTGGTGACCAAATTTTGCGAGTAAGTACTGCCTCGGTAGCAGTGGAAATCTACGAGCACTCTCCACGTTGATCACTCACCGTAGCAAACTGATTGTGATCTAAAACCTCTCTTTGTGAATTTGAGATCTTCTAGGTCTTGTTATCTCTTGAAACTTGAAAACGATGCCCCCTGAACCACTGTTTGAACGTTTTGACCACCGGAATATAAAAAAAACTGTTTTTGTGTTCGATTGGAAACTCATTCTGACCAGTAAATATTACTACGTCCACGTATGTAATTATTCATCCGCGTGTTGTCTGGTCACAGTACAGACAGAGACTGCTCGCTTTGCAGTTTTACTGGAAGCGATCGCATCACCTGGTGGATTACCTTGTAGGGTCATCCGTTTTAATAAGTCTAAACGAAGCACATGGTATCACGTTTGCGGCACGACGGTTATCGATCTATTCTAGCGCTGAATGATTCAATGTTGCGAAAATTTTCGTATCACTGCACTCTTGATATGTGACCTCAACACAAGGTCGGATCTATAAATGTGATAAGTTGCCCTTGAGATCATGAGGTGTAAATGGTGTACTATTAGTGTAGTAATTTCATTCTGCTAATGGTAGTTGAGCATTGATGCACGGTAGAAAATAACAGAATTGCTCAATTTATTGAAATTCAATTTACCAACGAAACAGAATTTGATTGGTGCCCAGTATTTCTGGATGTTCACGAATCGCGAAGGAAGATCGGAGACCAGTGTCTACAGGAATCACATATGGATCAAATTTTGAAATTACACAGCAAACACCAGAATGCCCATAAACATAGTTGTGTCAAAGCTTTATCCAGAAGAGGAATAACATACTGCTAAACAGCTGAACTGAGAAAGCAAGAAGAATATCTGTTCAGAGTTTACCAGAAGAATGGATACCCAAAACGCCTCGTACTATGCAACCAGAACATACGACCTCGTCAAAGGAACCGGTTGGAAAACAGAATCAGACGTGCTTTATCGCATACTCGACAAGTCTAAGATATTGCAACCCGAGTCCTTTGGTCAATTGGAATATACGTCGCACACAATCGCACGTCAACCCTACGCAACCATTTATTCAAAGTTGCAAAAGAAGAACAGTCGAATATCATCTAGAACATTGCGTGTAGAGTTTTTGAGAAGAACTACGTCGAACAGATCGATCACAAGCTGAGCACACGACCACGTCAACACCAGTTAGCCATGTGCAGGCATGACCAGAAATCATTGATACTAATACATGTATCAATCAAGTTGGGCATCCGTTCAACTGGGACAACACGAAGATAATAGTACAATGAAACTACCGACGTGTGCAGGGATTCCTCCCATTTGGCTGCGACCTGCTGACCAAAGAGAAGCCGCTTACATAGAATGTAGAATGTGAACTCGGCCAACCTCCGGGTGTGGTGGCTAACGGACAGACAGACTACGAATCTCATCTTTTGCTGCTGTATGATGGTATGAATTCACGATCTTGATCTAAGCAACATGCCACACGGCCATAGACTGCACGTGGGCTAAGATACCCTCAGGTTGCACAGGCCTAGACAAATGAAAATAGAAGTGACAGTGAGACCCCAGCATGTCTCCATATGCAGCTCACTACCGATGGCAAATAAATTTTACCATTGATACAGTGAACGTGTTTCGTTATATTATCTCGCTTTGATGTAATCTCGTATGGCAAATTTCGGTTGGGTTTCGCTTCCTGTTGGACTAGAATCTCACTTCCTGCCAGATGATTGTTAAATTGAATTGAATGCGCCTAAAAACCTTGCCGAAAATTCTAAAGAGGACCTGTTTTAAGATGAAAACCCGCTCGTACGGTATGAAGCAATGTATCGAATCGTTTACGGGTTCATCTGGTTTCAGCATTTGTCATGTGTGGTCAAGCGATAGCAATATCATCGCACGAGTTTGTAGGCCAAGTATACGTCACGCACTCTTGAGGTTTACCCGCGGCCTTTCGTATTGTTATAGCAACATTGGTAGTTTTATGGTGAAATGCAGTGCATCAATGGTTGTAGTTGATGCGACAATATGCGCAGAACGAAATGAACGCAATGCCCCTTGTGAACATAATATTAACGTACACCGAAAACCGAGTTGAAATTTTGAGGAAAGACTTCTTCGTCCTTCTGATGTTGTTGTTGTTGTTGTCGTTGTTGGCCTGCGTCGGTCGATGTCGACCATGGATATACATCACAAACACATGAATTTTCATGTTCTACAGCTTCTCGAATGACTAAACAGTCCGATTCGGGAGAAACAATCTCTCCCACAGCGCTTGCAACGATAGGTAGAACTCGGTTGTAGGGCGTCAGTTGCACGCCGGCGGCTTGATCTGCGTTCAGCAGCCAAGAGCTGTATCTGCTCCTCACCAGCTTGCAGACGACGCTTTACACAATGTCTCCAATGTGAGCGGTCAAGAGAAAGTTCCTCCCAACTCGCGGGGTCAATGCCAAGAGCTTTCATACCTCTTTTGCAAACGTCTTTGTACCGCAAGTGCGGTCTGCCCAATGGTTGACTTCCTGATTGCAACTCACCATAGAGTAGATCTTTCGGAATACGATTATTTTCCATTCTGTAGACGTGTCCAAGCCACCGCTGATGAATAAGCAAGATAAAAATGCTAAGTTTGGCGAATTATGTTTCAAGCCAATCGACGTGTTACGTTCACACGATCGAACCCTGATGGAGTACATAGATTAAGCATATCAGTCGAGGCGTGGGATATACTAGTCTTTCCGTCCTTGTGTTCAACTGCGGTTCTCTTCAATGTCGCATAATAAGCCTCTCGAATTCGTTTAACTACTCAACTCAACAGAATAAATCGATTTATTTGGAATCGATCGAAATTAGACCAATTAATTATTTCGAGTCACAGTAGCATGCTTACTGCTCAGCTTTGATAATTTGAAATATCATAATCTTTGCATTTGTGTTGGTTCAGTATTTAAGCAAATATGTTTAATTCACACTGATAAAGAAATTTGTAATAATGTCTTCACTGAACCACTGAAGGTAGTTGCTTTGCGATGGCAGGCTTTTCAACATTAATAATTTCAAATAAGTTGATCCTTTACCTGCTGTTTGCCGACGATATAGCCATCATTGCTCACTTCCAAGAACACCTACGTCGCTAATGGACTATTTTTCGTAGGCACTCAAAAACGTTGGGCTGACAATCAACATGAGTAAGACCAAAGTCATTTTTCAAAAGACTGTATCGCCTCCAACCATCACTGCTGAAAACTGGCAGCTTCACGTATCTTTGTTCAAGTGTTGGGGATAACCCATCACTAAACACCGAGATTGATAAGCGGATTGGCAGAGCAGCTGCTATCTTGGCTCGTTCAAACACTCCTGTCTGAAGCAACCGCAAAATTAGGGCGCGTGAGTACCAAATGTTTTACTGTATGACAGCTAAACCCGGGCAATGGAAGCTGACTGCTTTCCATTTGAAGAGCATCCTTATTGAACATATCGTGGATAGACAAATTAACAAATACAGAAGTGCTTTTGATAGCTGGTCTACAGAGCTTGTACATCCTACTACGACAGCGTTGCCTACGGTGGCTGGGTTATGTGTACAGAATGGATAATCCTTGTATTCCCAAAGATCTACCCAATGATGAGTTGAAATCAGGACCGCAGACCGAACTTGCGGTACAAAGACGTTTGCAAAGAGATATGAAATGTCTCGGCATTGACCCTGCGAGTTGGAAAGAACTTGATCTTGACCGCTCAATTTGGAGGCCCTGTATAAAGCGTCGTGTTAAAGCTAGAGAAGAACCGATATTGCTCTCAGCTGTCATCGATCGACCTAGTCCTGTTAATAGCTGCGAACGCCCGTGGAGATTGTTCCTCCCGAGGCGGATTGTTTAGTCACGTGTCACGTTGAGAAGCATGAGCTCATCCTGCGATTGCCATTTACATCCAATGTCGACCGGAGGCTAACTACATAATCAATAATAAATGGGCGTCATGTGCCTTTTATATGGTTTGGCGATTAATGTTTTGGGCGTAAAACTTGCGTGACTCACAGCTGTCTGTGCTTGACATAAACATTTCGGGCCTTGCTACTGTATAAGCTTATAAAACCGTCTTATATCGTGTTACCACTGAACTGTAGGTCGAATTGAGCTTTCTTCACCTTCTCCTTACCTACCACTTCATCATGTCATCCACGTAAGAGTTTTATTGGCCTTCATGAGCTACTGACGCATCCGACCACATCTTAATCATGACTATATTAAAATACATACTCACATGAAGCCACAGGTCGTCCCTGCTCCTGTGGGAACCAAAATGTGTTGTTTCATAACCATTCGGCGATTAAATTCAAGACTTAGTGCTGCATAAACGATTATTAGGCGATTGGTATCTTATGTTGTGGTTCTAACAATATCACCTCATTTATTCACACCCGCGGCTTGACGATCGATAATTCTACTGGTCGACTATACGAGCGATCAATAAAGTGTGACAAGCGTTTCATTAACAAATGATTGCCTAACTTTTTCGATAGATGTGCGCGAACCTTTTTGTCAGTGTTTAATATGCCATCCACGGTTTCGAATTGATGATGTTCGTTAAAAGAAATATGGCCTTTAGTGCACAATAAACCCGATACTGAATTACCTTACGATGGCATGTTTAATTCCGTGGGATCTGTGCATTTCCTTAGATTGCGTCCGTTCACCAAAGCAGTTTCGCCTTTGCATAAACTCGTGCTTGCACACCGGATGCTGTTAAAAATGTCATCAACAACAGCACTAAGCTTAAAGCATGTAATGTTCTAAGTCTATGCTCTTGAACAATTGTGACTGAACAGGTAATCAGGTTCGGTTATTGAACGGCACCGTCTACGTGGAGACAGGTTCAATCACGCCACGACCCACCAGGCGTAGTAGAGATGGTATGAAAGCACAAGCTGATCCATGCAAAGTGCCGCACTGTCAGAGACTGCATGTGGGCTAAGACACAGTCAAGTTGCCCAGGCCTAGACAGATTTGAGGAAAAAAGAACAGGAAATGGTAGTGAGACTCCAGCGTGTTTCAGCATGCAGCTCACTACCTATGGCCAATCAATTTAGCACGGTGTTAGCCGCACAGCATGAAGTACTGCACGATTGCACATCCGTGCAAGGCGTAGTACAGAAAACCAAGGTTGAACATATTTTCTCCTAATTTGTGAGGTTTGAACTACAGCCATGTTGCATGAAAGGTTCGCATATCACCAGCGCTCGGAGACAGGCCTAATTCAGTGATCTATCTCAACGTGAGTATACCTTTTCTAGCCTGTTTAAAACATTCTTAATGGGACTGTAACTGGCCTAATATTATAACAAGCTTTCGAAATCTGCCCACTTGTATAATCTTCCCAAAAGGCTGTCACCTCCTTCCTTTTAAGATATTGAGAAGCATGGATTACCTCTGCAAAAACCACGTCCTGAATTTTACATCAGGGTCTGAACAACGAGATCATGAAACTGGTATTCTCTGGGTCTTTGCGTGATTTCGTGTTATGTGGGATTGGCAAAGCTGTATCAAGATTTCAATACAGTTTGGAGCTGTACATCACACGATACGCAAGCATTAAATCCTCCAGTATTCTTCTTCGATCCAAATGCCCAAAGTCGCTATAACATTACTTGCTCATATTATGGAGTGAACAGTTTGGTTGCCCGACGGTACATTTGTCAACACTTTGGATGGCGTCTTTCTCTTATGATTGGAGCCAGCAACGAGATGCACGGTTAAGCGGATGTATCCATCTTTTAAGGCTGATTAATGTCTGTCACTATATATCTTGGGTGCCACCGACTCGTCTGAAAAATGCTTTGTACTGTACACTATTTCCAAGATCATTGTTTACTGAAACTCCACGATACAACATCTTTGCTTTGCAGACATGAAATGGCGTATCTGGGGGTTTATCCGAGTCACACAGTCGCGTCTGACTTTTAACTGAGGTCCTTTTTATGTATCTCATCCTAGTAAAAGCGATTACAAACTGAAAATTCCTCGTGACTTGAAAAGGAAACTCTGTATGTGATTGTCATATGGCTGTCAATTATCTGGCATAGCTGAAAATCAGAAACGCACGCGAGGGCGTCGTCCTTCCCAACGGTTACCATGGTAAACACGAATGCGCTGCGTGATTCGGCAGTTAATAGGTAACTCAGTCTGAATAACATAGTTAAGGGAAACAAGTAGCGCTTGTAGCGCCACTGTTGTAAAAACACTTATCAATGTTTACCATTCTTCCACTGTTTCAAACGCACGCGGATCCTGATCCTACTGTCCCTACCTGATGAGTGCAAACAGCAAGAAACCGATCGTGGGATGTGATGCAAATGCATGCAAATGAACATTTTGGTTCATGGTTAGGGGAAATGTTGACTAGTTAGTTGTAAATGGATATTTCGTTGTTCATTTGAAGTTAGATACGTTTACAAATCATGATTCAATAATCTGTTTCCAAGTCGACATTGCTAGCCACGGATAGCAGACGTAACGCGAATGTTGATAGCAAGCATGTCTACACATACGATCGCTCACGGGCAAGGAGCGAGCTGAGTTAACCACGTCAAGTCCAACGTTACGCCACTAGCGTCCGACTTTTGTAAAGCGAATAACACACTGCCTACACGATTGGCAATCTTAACGCCGGAACCCACGTTTTTCCTTTAACGTTTTAAGCTATCCGCCATATATCGATCATTATGTTATGCCCCCGTTTCCTGTCCTCAAAAGTCAAAGCTCGTTAACCTCCCGTTTGACTGATTGTCCTTCAAATCTGTTAATCGAGTCCAAATCAATGTTTTTTGCCAATCAACTCCTTCATATAGCCAGATAGCTGCTGCATTGTTCACTTCCATTTCGAGATTGCGTTTCCTATTTTTGAAATGATAACGGCATTTCACATATTCG